>JBBPBS010000214.1:596154-619721 GCA_037974835.1 Cicer judaicum | reverse complement strand
TTTCAATTTCTATGTTTTTTATATTTTATATTCTTTTTACTTTCAAATGTCAATTTCTTTGACAAAATATTTAGTTGTTTTATGGCAAATGTTATGCACGTAGAACTTTTTTATTGAGTCATGCATTTGTATATTGGTTCCCCTTGAGTATTTTTTCTAGCTTCGCTTCTGAGTTTGGATATATGTATAAATATTATACTATTCAAATACTCATCATCTACATGTACATAGTATTTTTTTTAATAAAATTTATTATAATCTTATAACAATACAAATTTTTGTTTGATATGAACCTTAAGAGTCGTCTATTTTTCTATTAAATATCTCTTTACAACTCTACCTATAAGTTGATAATAAATATTTTCAGTTTGATTTATGGAACAGTGAAAGTACTGATAGATCGTTTATATCTCTACACGGTCAATATTTAAATGTAAGTCATTTATCCAGTTTTATACTTCTCTCAATATATTCATGTGTGTAAATATGGTACTCAAATAATATTGGTTCATTATTAAATACTTTTTATAATGTACAGGTTGCAAAGAGATTAGAACATATTGATCCAGTTTACATATCTCATGCGATGGAATATGGAAATAAATATGTAGGCTTTGATCATATAGCCACATATTTTGGTGATGCCCCTGCAAGTTCAAGCTCTCAGTCTTCCTATGAACACTTCAATATGAAAACAGGATTAGTCAAACAAGACGATGCTTCTTTACTTCATTTGAAGCTTGAGGTTATTCTCAATTTTTTTTTTATCTTATTGCAAACATGTCTTTATGTAGATTCATATACTAGAAAAAAATTGAATACTATATATAGGTTTAAATACTAAAAAAATTTAGCGATGGTTAATCCTTTTTCTCCCTATTTTTCTCATGAGATTAAGTTCTATACACTACCATTATATAATTAAATCACGTGATAATTTCAATGTATTATCTTAGTTTATAAAATATCTATTGAAATATGATTGGATGAATGTGCAAACTATTTTTGTTTAAATCAATTTTCATTGCAATTTGAAAATAAATGATATTCTCCAATTTTAGTCTATGATTCTTTCTAAATATTGTAGTTGGAAAAAGCACCGGATGGTTCAAAGGATAAGTCAAAAGCACAAAAGGAATTATATGATGAAATTGCTCGTAGGAAGCATGAGGAGCATACAATCAATCTCATAGTAGATCTTTTGTTTGGAGAAGAGAAAGACTCTATTAGAATGGATCATGTTCCTAAAGTCGAGCTAGATAATGTTGATTATTGGGATTGTCTTAAAATGCTTGTAAGCAAAATAGTGTATAATTTATTAATTTTACCAATTCCTTTAATTAAGTTATTTATAACAAATTTTTTTGAAGTTGGTGCAATACATGTTACACAGTAAATCACTATGTTTCCACTATATTTTATGCAGCAGAAAACTTATCAGGATCGTTGTGGCATCTTATCACCGTATGGAAATAAATTATACTCAAAAGTTTCTGTTAACACATGCAACATTGGCATTTCAGAGACGCAAATGGTTGCAGCAATATCTAAAGCTTGTCCCATAAAACATCATATTTCTTAAATTTCCTTGTCAAGGTGTAGTGAAAAATATATATATTAATAAATAAATTGTCCAAGATGATAAGAAAGGTATAATCTTCTGATTTTTAGTAGCTTACTTCTATTATAGTTACGGTGTACTCCTTTGAGAGAAGTTTGTATTTCACTTTGAAATAATTTGTTGACATATTTACACCCTTCTTATAAGAAGTAAATATATCTACTACTACTTATATTTTATTATGATGAATTTTATACTTTAGTAATTTCATACAACTTACACGAATCTATAACTGATATATAGATCATAACAGTTTTATTAAATTAACTTTATGTATTAGTGTGCTAGCACATTGGACTGTTCATACTTTATTTTTGAACTAATAATTGGACTATCAGTGTAAAGAAATACAAATAAACATAAAAGGGAAATTACATTGTCAATATATATATATATATATTTTGATTAACGTTGTCAATAATTTATGTCAATAAATTATTTAATTATATAATTATATAATTGTATAATTATATAATTATGTTAACTAATTTAAAAACAACATTTTGAACTTGAAATGTGTTTTTATTTAAATATTTGTTTAAAAAATGTAATACAACTTTAAGAGAAGTTAGGTCTCACAAAAAATAAGCTTTAGGCTTGGAGTTACATTAGGTCTAACAAACCAATATATTTCACTTTATATTTATATTTATATTTATATTTATATTTATATTTATATTTATATTTATATTTATATTTATATTTATATTTATATTTATATTTATATTTATATTTATATTTATATTTATATTTATATTTATATTACACTAACAACTATAATAAGTTAAATATAGTAAAATTAGCATTTCTTTTTACAATAGACTTTTCTTAATCTGTCTGAAATAAGTACATATGTCTGAAATAAATAAATATGTTATAAATTGTTAGATGAATGAAGTCATTAGAATTATTAGAAAATATATAATTTATATATATTATCACTGTAAAGAGTTTTTATATAAATCGTAAGATCGTTAGAGATCATAATCGTAACTCATCAATATGAATTAAATTGATTGATTAACTTTATGTATATATATATATATACATTCCTCTTATTGTTAAAGTAAAACAAACTTTTCAAATGAACAGTTACAAATTTGTTCATTTATCACAAATAAAAAAATGAAAGGAAGTATCAGTTATTAGGTCACTCTAATAGTGATAGTGTGGATGAGTGTAATGGTGAGAAAATCAAAGGGTATGCGATCTATAAAAAAATCAAGTATTAAAAAGCTGATGTATGTCATGCATACCAAGTATTAAAAAGTGGTGGTCTTAAAGATGAAAATATCATTGTTATGATGTTTGATGATATTGCCAACCATGCGGAAAACCCAAGACCTAGAGTTATATTTAATAATCCAAATGGACCAGATGTTTAGTGGTGTTCTTAAGGTATATATCTCAATTTCTTCAAATTAAATTATCTTTTATTTGTTTAATTATTTGTTAATATTACGTTATTATCAATTGGATTTTAAATTAAGAAAATCATTATCACCAATTTTATATATCATTTTATTAAATGAGAAAGAAATACAATGAGTATTTATAATAGTCTATCAACAAAATAGTTATTTGAATGTTGCAAGTTCAAGGGGTTTAGTAAAGAAATATCCTAGCATATTTGATGAATATATGGACAAGAGTTTGAAAATCCAACTTGTAGTTTGTCCCGAACAATGTGACAATCAATTTCTATATGTTTTGTTCTCTCATGCAATATTGGATTTGATGCAATGTTCATGGCTGATTGATTATCGCAATAAAGAGTTTTAGGCATGAGACAAATGTAGACCTTGATATGTGAAATAAATTCAAGTTGGATTTTGTTGGAAATGTGACTCTTGAGATGAAGTGCTAAACTGAAAGGAAGTTTGTGTGTCTAAAGTAGTATAGTCTTCGGTATGATTTCGAAAATATCTGAGGAAGCTTGGATCACCAAGAAGATGTGGGGATAGAAATTTAGGAGTCCTCGACTGTAGTGATTGTTTTGTGCTCAGTGTGTTGGTGTCATACTTAGTGTTTCAGTTTGGTACCAAATGGATGTTTTGTACCAAGTGGATGCAAATGAGGCTATTTGACATAGCTATGGGAAATTGTACTTCGTCGACATGATCAAAGTTAGAGGAAAATAAGGCAAACTCACTGAACCTTGAGAAGATTGTTGACTGCGTGTACGTTAGGATAACCTTAAGTGCAAGTCGCGAGGAGCGCTATTATAGTTCGGTTAAGATAGTCTAAGCCACTATCATGGTTGTTGGTTAATTATTGACAAATTGAGGGACTGATCATCCTTAATATCTTGTTGATAGTAGACAAAATCATGTCGAATGGAATGGACGAGCCTTACCGACTATGGATGTGTGTAGAGTTACTAAGCACCCTATGGAAAGGGGTAGGCAACACTTTCTTCGAGTAGGCCGGGTGAAATAAGTTGCGACTTGTATGTTGAATTAGAGTACAAACCTAGTGTGGATTGTTACTCGTACTTTAAGTTTCGAGGACGAAACTAATTTTAGGGGGGTAGTAATGTAAGACCCTTAATTTTAAATCCTAAATTATACAATTTTAATGTATATTGTGGTGAATTTCTTAGGTTGTTAACCCAATTTTTGGTATTTAGTGAGTTAAATGCCAAAAATATATCTTTGGAAATTGGATTAAAATTATTTGTCGGAAAATAATTTAGTTACGTTGCAAATGATTTAATACCAAAGAGTTTTGTTAAAAATATCACTCGTTGCTGAAAATTTATCTGTCATTTGAGTTTCGACGAGAGTAGATATTTTTATCAAAATGGTTTGGGAAGTGACAGAGGTGATGTGGAAATGATGATTCTACAAATATCTAAAATATCTAGATATTGGTTTGGTTTAATTAATATATATATATATATATATATATATATAGTTGTGTGAGAAGAAAGAAAAGAAAAGGAAAGAAAATGGAAGAAAGGAAAAACAATGGAAAAGGAAAAAGAAAGAAAACATAACATTTCTTCGTTGCTGCCTCGCGATACCGTCTTCTTCTTCCTTCTTTTCATTCATTTTCGTTGCTTCTTTGGCTTCAAGAATAGGAGCCCAAGGCTTGGTGGGTGAGAGGATAAGGATTTCTCATCTTCATACTTCCTCGTTGATTCAAAAACAAAGAAAAACGGTGTTAGGGATTTTAAAACCGTCAAACACAATCTTCTACTTTTCATCTAGATCTAAGCTTCGTTTCAGGAAGAAATAGAAAGGAAAGTTGCTCACCACCATGCTACGGTGCTAGTGAACTAACTTTGGAAGCGACGTCGCGAGCGGAGATTTTATCGGATTTACTCGCGGTACCGTAATCGCACATTAAAGCAAACGTTAAGGTAAGGGCTCCTTCCAAACTTTAAGTTTGCATTTAGGGACTTATCTGTGATTGTGTGGAAAATAATTTTGTTAGGGTTGAAGTGTTGATTTGGAGAAAATGAATTTAATACTTTTATGGGTGAAATTCTAATGTTGGGTTTTGGTGATATTGATGAGTGTTTCGTGGAAAACGAATTTAACTCATTTATGTATGATTTTGAGGAAATGAAATTTGATGTGTTTGAGTGGTGGGTTGGGATGATTTGTGTTTTTCGTAATTGACGTCTTCATAATTAATACTTATAAATTTTGAGATGTGTTTGTGTGGATTTTGTGGAAAAATGAACTGATGTGATTTGGTGTGAATTGTGGATTGAATTTGAGAATATGTCTGAGTATGCTCGGTGGGGAATTTGAAAGTCATTAGAGTTAAACGAGTATTAAAAATGGGGAATCTTTTAATATCTTTGTTTACTTAATGATTGTCGTGGATAGAGTCAGAGTATGCTCATACATTTCATTTTTGGTAAATCGTGTTGACCCGTGATAGGTGGCACCTCGGTAAATAGTACTTCGGCCTGTGATAGGCGGTACATTTACGATTTACGTTTTTGGTAAATCGTGCTGACCCGTGATAGGTGGCACCTCGGTAAATAGTACTTTGGCCTGTGATAGGCGGTACATTTACGATTTACGGTTTTGGTAAATCATGCTGACCCGTGATAGATGGCACCTCGGTAAATAGTACTTCGGCCTGTGATAGGTGGTACATTTACGATTTACGTTTCTTTTTAGTAAATCGTGTTGACCTGTGATAGGTGGCACCTCGGTAAACAGTACTGGTATGTGATAGGCGGTACGTTTACGATTTACACTTTTTAGTAAATTGTGCAGACCCGTGATAGGTGGCACCTCGGTAATTTAGTACTTCGGCCTGTGATAGGCGGTACAATTATGATTTACGGCCCTTCGAGGAGGGTTTTGGTTTGGAATTCTGAGTCCATTCATTTTGGCATATATGCATTGCATTAGGGTGCTTGGCACACGAGTTATGTTTGATTCAAGATTATGATTTAGTGTTTGAACTTAAGTTGTCGTGGTGATTGTGTTATAATTGCCAAGTGTGGATGTTTTGGAATTGTGTGTATGTGTGATTGATTGCAAAACTATTTTGAAACTCAAGATGTCGTGGTGATTGTGTTGTAGTTGCTAAGTGTTATGTTTTAGAATTGTGTGTAACTGTGAATGATTCAGTTATGTAGTTTAGAAAAACTTCAGAAAAATTGATTTCCCAATCGATTCTGTTAAAATGTAATACCAACTCAATCGACCGCCTAATCGATTATTACGTTTCTTGTTTTCTTGAATCTTGAAAATATATTGAACTAATCGATTTGCCAATCGATTTGGCTTGTTATAGTGGCTCAACTATTTATTTCAATCGATTTACTTATTCACAGGACACATGTCTGATAAAACCATTTAAGCAATCAATTTCCCAATCGATTAAATCAGCAAAACCTTTGTTCTGTGAATCACAAAATCGATTTCCTAATCGATTAAATCAGCAAAATCTTTGTTCTGTGAATCACAAAATCGATTTTCCAATCGATTAAATCAACAAAATCTGTTATGTGAATCACAAAATCGATTTCTCAATGGATGTGCAAATCGATTGTCCAATCGATTGATTTAAACCCAAAATACAGGTTTCACTATAAACCTTTAAGAAATCGATTTACTTAGTAAAAACTTTTATTCTGGGTCAGACAATCGATTGCCCAATTGATTCATCAATTGACTGGTCAATTGATTTATTACTTGAATGATTAAAACCTTATTTTTTATTCCATTTTTACTTGGCAAGTATTATATGAATGTTTAGCATATGGAAACCCTTTTAAGGTGCATGCTAAGTTGAAAGGTTATTTTGTGCATTTAAAAACTTAAATGTTATATGTTAATTGCTAATTTCGGTTGGTGACCCTTTACACTATTGTGGAAATCTAGGCTTTGCCCTCAAATGAGAACCAGGACCATCCTATCGGTTTGTACCCCATGAATGGGAATGTAGTTGGAAACACCTGACTGGAGCTATGTTAGGAGGATCATGCGGGGCGCGTGAAGATCACTCAGGATGTATAGTTTTTTGTAGAATGATCAGATTAGGTTGACGTATAGGGAATAGAGGTCTTTCTTTTGGATTGTGTTTATTTTAAATTGGAAGACTGTACATATACCAAGATTGCCAACATGACATTTTATTTTCGATGGGTCCCATGTACCACTTTTTGATGTGTAAATACTTTGGATTCGTATTTCAAAAACTATTCCACTGCTTGTAAATTAGGTCGACTTAATTGTGGATGTGTTATGGCTTAAATAATATATCACATATGAATCGGCTTCCCCAAATACAAACAAAAAAAAAAATTATCAATTTGACATCATAATGAAAATTATAAATTTCATGGCATTTTGGTGAGGATGGATACATAA
Source organism: Cicer judaicum (assembly GCA_037974835.1). Lineage (NCBI taxonomy): Eukaryota > Viridiplantae > Streptophyta > Magnoliopsida > Fabales > Fabaceae > Cicer > Cicer judaicum. Next base: position 612,257 of record JBBPBS010000214.1, on the reverse strand, counting down.
GGAATTTATTACTTCTTTTGTAATTAATGTTTATATCAGTAATGGTTGTGAGTTGAATGATGTTTCAACCCATTTCCAAATATGAATATTTTATTTCTTTTTAGATTTTTTAGAGGTGATCAGTTCCATAGACCTATCTCTTTCACATGAAAAAACTCTATATTGTTATGATGTATGGAGCTGGAGTCTTGCTATACTTCGAGGATTGTCACTACATGTTTTGAGGATTGTCACTAAATGTTTTTTATTTCTACATACAACAATGACTGTCACTAAAGCCTAGATAAATACAAATAAGGAATTGATCTATTCCTACGGTATTGTCTATCACTAAAAACTATATAAATATAAATATCAAATTGATGTAATCCTACAGTATTGTATGTTACTAAAACCTAGATAAATATAAATAAAACAATATATCTATTCCTACGGTATCGTCTGTCACTAAAACTTATGATTATTTATCATAAAATTTCTTTTATCTCTCTACTAATTTTAATTCTTAACTATTTATACCAGTAAATTAAATTTAAATTTCTAATTTAGTTATATTAAGTAATGCCATTGAAACATACTATAAAATGTCAATGATTTAGGAATATGGCATGGCGCACTAGATGGTAATCAATTAAAAATGTGTTAGGAATTACTTTGCATTATGTGCATAACACAAGGCATGGTTGTCAGTTGAATGATGTTTCAACCCATTTGCAAATACGAGTACTTCATTTCCTTTGAGATTTTTTAGAGATTATCAATTCCTTAGACCTATCTCTTTCATGTGAAAAAACTCTATACTATTATCATGTATGGAGTTGGATGTAAATTTTGAATTTTTAAACTAGTCTAATACATATTGAAAAATTTGTTATAATAAATTATAGGATTGTTAATAGAATAGATATAAGTAACGAAGTATTACGACACTACTACAAGAAAATTGGCTTCTTGTGACAGACAAAGTCTGTCACTAAAAGTCAAAAACTGTAGCTAATTGTCAATAATAATTTGAGTCACACTCGGATGAACTGTCAACATTAAGGTGGATTCTTGCTACATTTCGAGGACTGTCACTACATGTTTTGAGGATTGTCACTAAATGTTTTTTTATTTCTACCTAGAACAATGACTGTCACCAAAGCCAAGATAAATATATATAAAGAATTGATCAATTCCTACGGAATTGTCTATCACTAAAAACTATGTAAATAAAAATAAAGAATTGATCTATTCCTACAGTATTGTATGTCACTAAAACCAAGATAAATATAAATATAATTAAAATGATCTATTCCTACGGTATCTTCTGTCACTAAAAGTTATTATTATTTATTAAAAAAAATATTTTATCTCTCTACTAATTATAATTCTAAATTATTTATACCAGTAAATTCAAATTTATTTTTATTAAGTAATGCCATTGAAACATACAATAAAATGTCAATGATTTAAGAATAAGGCACAACGCACTAGGTGGTAATGAATTCAAAATGAGTGAGGAATAACTCTGCGCACTATATGCTTAGGTTATGAATTAGGTGTATTACACAAGGCATGGTTGTGAGTTGAATGATGTTTCAACCCATTTCCAAATATGAATATTTTATTTCCTTTTAGATTTTTTAGAGGTGATCAGTTCTATAGACCAATCTCTTTCATATGAAAAAACTCTATATTGTTACGATGTATGGAGCTGGAGTCTTGCTATACTTCGAGGACTGTCACTACATGTTTTGAGAATTGTCACTAAATATTTTTTATTTCTACCTACAACAATGACTGTCACTAAAGCCTAGATAAATACAAATAAGGAATTGATCTATTCCTACGGTATTGTCTATCACTAAAAACTATATAAATATAAATATCAAATTGATGTAATCCTACAGTATTGTATGTTACTAAAACCTAGATAAATATAAAAAAACAATATATCTTTTCCTACGGTATCGTCTGTCACAAAAACTTATGATTATTTATCATAAAATTTCTTTTATCTCTCTACTAATTGTAATTCTTAACTATTTATACCAGTAAATTAAATTTAAATTTCTAATTTAGTTATATTAAGTAATGCCATTGAAACATACTATATAATGTCAATGATTTAGGAATAAGGCATGGCGCACTAGATGGTAATCAATTAAAAATGTGTTAGGAATTACTTTGCACTATGTGCATAACACAAGGCATGGTTGTCAGTTGAATGATGTTTCAACCCATTTGCAAATACGAGTACTTCGTTTCCTTTGAGATTTTTTAGAGATTATCAATTCCTTAGACCTATCTCTTTCATGTGAAAAAACTCTATACTATTATCATGTATGGAGTTGGATGTAAATTTTGAATTTAAATTTTGAATTTTTAAACAAGTCTAATACATATTGAAAAATTTGTTATAATAAATTGTAGGATTGTTAATAGAATAGATATAAGTAACGAAGTATTACGACACTACTACAAGAAAATTGGCTTCTTGTGACAGACAAAGTTTGTCACTAAAAGTCAAAAACTGTAGCTAAATGTCACTAATAATTTGAGTGACACTCGGATGAACTGTCAACATTAAGGTGGATTCTTGCTACACTTCGAGGACTCTCACTACATGTTTTGAGGATTGTCACTAAATGTTTTTTTATTTCTACCTAGAACAATGACGGTCACCAAAGCCAACATAAATATATATAAAGAATTGATCTATTCCTACGGAATTGTCTATGACTAAAAACTATGTAAATAAAAATAAAGAATTGATCTATTCCTACAGTATTCTATGTCACTAAAACGTAGATAAATATAAATAAATAAAATGATCTATTCCTACGGTATCTTCTATCACTAAAAGTTATTATTATTTATTAAAAAAATTATTTTATCTCTCTACTAATTATAATTCTAAATTATTAATACCAGTAAATTCAAATTTAAAATTCAAATTTATTTTTATTAAGTAATGCCATTGAAACATACAATAAAATGTCAATGATTTAGGAATAAGGCACAACGCGCTAGGTGGTAATGAATTCAAAATGAGTGAGGAGTAACTTTGCGCACTATATGCTTAGGTTATGAATTAGGTGTATTACACAAGGCATGGTTGTGAGTTGAATGATGTTTCAACCCATTTCCAAATATGAATATTTTATTTCCTTTTAGATTTTTTAGAGGTTATCAGTTCCATAGACCTATCTCTTTCATATGAAAAAACTCTATATTGTTATGATCTATGGAGCTGGAGTCTTGCCATACTTCGAGGACTGTCACTACATGTTTTGAGGACTGTCACTAAATGTTTTTTATTTCTACCTACAACAATGACTGTAACACCCCAAATTTTATATTAAACTATTTTATTAATTAAATAGAATTTTAAATAATTAATTTGATGACGAATATTATTTTAGAATATATGTTGATAAATTTCGTGGCTAATTTTCGTCATATGGATGCTTTCTATGATGTGCTAGTTTGATACATGTTATATTACATGAGTGATATAAATAATACATATTATATTTTATTATTTGATATATTTAAAAAAAATAATAATAGTATTTTAGTGTAAGATATATTTTAAAGAAAAAGATTTTATGCGATTTTACGTGTATATACGTGTACCCAATTAATGTAATATTTTTCTGTGCATTAGATTGTTGTTAAGTATGTATATAGTTATATTTCAATTATTTATAACTACTATCTATTTTAAATTATTTAATTTATAAATAACTATTTTGATATGTTAGAAATATTGTGATTGATTTCCTTTACTTTTATGTATAACATATGACATGATGATTTTATACATCTTTATTGTGATTTAGTAATTCATATAAATTGTTGATGTTATATTTATTTAATCGTTTTGACTATTTTATAAAGATGATAGTATTTTTATGGGCTGTTAACTAATTTTACAAATATTTAGATGAATTTGTTAGGTAGACATGGACTGTTAACTAATTTTACAAATATTTAGATGAATTTGTTAGGTAGGCATGGGCTGTTAACTAATTTTACAAATGTTTATATGAGTTTGTTAGGTTTTGCTAATATTTAGATGAGTTTGTTAGATTTTGCTGCTTGTTTTCTATCCGTCGATTTCCAAAATAAAAACATAAATAAAGAGACCTTGTGAACCTTGATTTGTACTAAAATAAAACAAAACAAAGAAAATGGAAGGGAGTTGAATGGGAAGCCGTAGAACCAAAGAGTAGAATTCGTTATTTTGCACCGTTCTCCTTCACCGTAAGTCCGATTTGAGTGAAACCAACGCCAAAACGACCGTGTGAAAAGTGGCTATACTATCCACTGATTGGTTTTCTGATTTATGGTAATTTTCTTTGACCGATTTTCGAATTTATTTTTTTAGAGTATCTCCTCATAATTTATTTTTGACGTTTACCCATAAACTGTCGAGTTAGATCAATTGAAGGACAAAGAGTCAATAAACAAAGGTTGTTTGCTCGTGGAATCATATTCATGTGTGAAAGCCTCAAAATAAGGTAAGGGGTGAGAGAGCGTTTGAATTCATGAGTATAATATATTGTGAGATGAACGGGAAAACCGTATTTCCCAACGATTCATCCGGGGCTTGCTACGTATGGCAGTAGCCCTTTGAGAGATAAATTGATTAATTTGAAATATGAGAATTGTGAGGTTAAAATGTGAAATAGAAATTTTTATAAGGTGTTGATTGATTTAATTTTCGATACTTGTGTGGTAGTTGATATTTGTTATTATTGTGATATTGGATGTTGAATGAAATTATGTGTACATGTTTGCTTAGATGAAATTATGTGATGTGATAATAAAATATGGATGCATGGTTTGATATATGCTTACGTGATGATAATGATGATTTTTGATTGATGATAGTGATATAAAATTGTGATGAGTTTATACGATGATCAAGATTATTTATGATTAATGATATTATAAAATTGTGATGAAAATATTGAAGTACCCCATACTTGATGAGATAGTGATGATTCTTAAATATGGTGCTCTTAATGGAGTAGTCTAAGCTAACGAAGGGAGAAAATAAATATTGTGAATTTGTGAAGTGAAGATTATTTTGTCATCATATAGGTAGGGCCTGACAAGCCTAGTGATTCTGGGGAAGTACAACTGAATGAGCCTGATCGTGGAGGGCTACAGTCGAACTTTAAAGTAAGACTGATAGACCTTGGGGGTACACCTAGTGGGGAATTCCTAAGTGGATTAGTGGGTTATTCCCTAAGGCCGGGAGCTACCGTGCAACACAAGAGTACCCCGACCGTCGCGTATATGTGTCTCGGGTTGAGTTGAGGGGATCTATGAGGACTTGGCCATTCATGAATTGTCCGTCCACTCTTGTAGTGGCATAGTATCATGGCCTCCTAACCAAGTACTTCAGAGTTAGAATGGTACCACATTGTGAAGTAGAGTCTAAGCTCATGCATAGCATTGCATTTCCTTGTGATTGTTTTGTTTTGATTGATGTGTTTCAAAGGTAATATTAATTAGATGATTTGATGCATATTATAATGAGATGATTATTTTACTTGGGTGACTTTGATGTTATAGTATGATACTATTTAATTAAATATTTTGATATATCGTAAAGTGATTATGATACGGTTCTATTATGATTGTTTGCGTGTTCTTCTTACTCATAATATACTATTAACATGATTTCAAAACTCACCTCCTTCGTTGTTTGTGTTTGACTGGCTGGGCCCTGCGTTTGCGAAATCACAGTTATTACAGGTTAATGAGTCTTGAAGTTCAAGTTTGGGAGGAACACCGCTCTGATAGGTGATACCGAGAATAAGGGTTTAATTTGTATTTTGTTTATTTTATTTGAATCAAATTTTATAGGAATATGATATAAATTATTATATATATATATATATATATATATATATATATTATTTTGGGATTTAGGGTGTCACATTAGTGGTATCAGAGCTGGTCTGTCCAATCAGGCCGAATGGGTCGAATGTCGATTATGTGTTACGAATGTCAATCGTGTCAATTGTGTTTTCTTGTGTAGTAATTATTTTCACTATGATTGTTTTCCCGTTTTATTATTGTGTTAAGTGTTATATGCTTTTGGTATTATTATACATGTTTTTGAGATTACTAATTAAGTGTCTAATATTTGCTTCCTCTAATTGTGTTATGGATTCTACATTTCTACCTAAATGAGTAAATAAAACCAGGAAATTACTTGTTAAGATTTGAGTTAATTTTAATTGTTGACAAGATTATGTTAGTTACTTGTTTCTTATTGCTTGTCTATTGAACTATGATTTTTGCAATCTTGTTTTATATGAATAGTTGTAAGTAATAACTTTGATTGACTAGCTGTATGTTTCAAGTTATTAATCTCAGTCAGGTAATCTTAGTTATCAAATGTCATACCTCACTAGTTAGTTGTTTTAAAATTTGAATTTCACCCTTAATCAATTTAAAATTTTTAATTTTTATGTGTATTTGTTTAAAGTGTTTGATCTAATAACTAATTGATTGAAACATTGATTTCCGTATGGATTATATGTTTAAAACTTAAAGTATTGACTTTTACTAGGTACAAATTATTATTACTATTATTATTATTATTATTATTATTATTATTATGTTGAAACTCAATTTAGTGATAAAAAAGGATGTTTCGTTCTAAACTTTGAGTTAGATAGGAAATATGTCTCTTACGTTTAAAGTTTTAATTTTGACTATAAATTTATTATTTTTATTTTATGTTGGTTTGTGTTAAAAAAAAATGATTTTAAATCGTGAATGTTAACTTTAAATTACTTGAAAGTGTTGATGGTTGTATCTAGATGAGTAGAGTTTTGATATTGGTTTTTAAAACAATTTAGAATGTTCGTCATGATTTAGATAGTATGAAATTCATATTATTAGCAATATTAATTCTTGAATATTAGAGGTTGGTAGAATTTATAATTTAAAAAAAAAATGAAATTTTGAAGGAGTTAAAGTTTATTTATTTTGTATGATGAAACTAACTTTTGTTTGAATTACTCTTGATTATTTTAAAGAAAAAGAAATTAAATTGAGTTGAGTTTTTGTTGATTTATAAAATAACAATAATTCTATGCTACTGATTTTATTTAATGTTTAAAACACCTGTCTTGTTTTTTTAAGAAAATTGAAAAGAGTTGTTGTTATCTTGGTTTAGGGGGCTAGTGTGAATATTGAATCGTGATGGTGTTGGGATATTTATTTGAAATGATTGATTTTTCTTGATTATGATATTATGAACTCATAACAGTTTGACTCGATGCTAGAGTTTTAGAGTTTAAGAACTCTTCAGTAATTTACAATAGTACTAATGATAAAATGTCTACTAATTGAGAAAGGAAAAAAGAAAAAAAAAAGAGAACAAAATTTTAAAAAATGTTCTCTTTTGAAAAATTATCTAAATTTTGGATTCTATAATTGATGTATTTTACAAGTAGATTTTTTATTTTTGTTATATGAATTAACATAACAAAATGGTATGCATTAGAATTGTATGTGTAGAGTGCATCATGTAGATTGATATGTGTAGAGTGTATCATGTAAATTGGTATGCATATAGAAACTAAAAATTTATTTTATCAATTTTTTTTATTAATCATAAAATTGCAATTTTTATTTAAGACTCAATTTTTAAGATTAGAACAAAACTCCAAAATAATTAAAATTGATAATGTGTTATGTTTTGGACTAATTTGATGGCTTGATAGAAACTGAGGGATGTATCTATAAACATGTAGAGTAGTTAGTGTGAGAGGAGACTACTATTTTGTAGATTTATGAATTAGTGTAATTCATAATCATTATCATATGTCTTATGTTTTATGTCATGTGCACTACTTTAATGTATATAAACATACAATTTTTTTTAGTTTGATAAAATAAGAAAATAAATTGAAACTATTTTAGAAGTGTTAATTAATTGCAAATACGAGTACTTCATTTCCTTTGAGATTTTTTAGAGATTATTAATTCCTTAGACCTATCTCTGTCTTGTGAAAAAACTCTATACTATTATCATGTATCGAGTTGGATGTAAATTTTGAATATTTAAACTAGTTTAATACATATTGAAAAAAAATTTATAATAAATTATGGGATTGTTAATAGAATAGATATAAGTAACGAAGGATTACGACACTACTACAAGAACATTGGCTTCTTGTGACAGACAAAGTCTGTCACTAAAAGTAAAAAACTATAGCTAAATGTCAATAATAATTTGAGTGACACTCGGATGAACTGTCAACATTAACGTGGATTCTTGCTACACTTCGAGGACTGTCACTACATGTTTTGAGGATTGTCACTAAATGTTTTTTATTTCTACCTAGAACAATGACTGTCACCAAAGCCAAGATAAATATATATAAAGAATTGATCTATTCCTACGGTATTGTCTATCACTAAAAACTATATTAATAAAAATAAAGAATTGATCTATTCCTACAGTATTGTATGTCACTAAAACCTAGATAAATATAAATAAAAACAAATGATCTAGTCTTACGATATCTTCTGTCACTAAAAGTTATTATTATTTATTAAAAAAATTATTCTATCTCTCTACTAATTATAATTCTAAATTATTAATACTAATAAATTCAAATTTAAAATTCAAATTTATTTTTATTAAGTAATGCCATTGAAACATACAATAAAATGTCAATGATTTAGGAATAAGGCACAACGCACTAGGTGGTAATGAATTCAAAATGAGTGAGGAATAACTTTGCGCACTTTATGCTTAGGTTATGAATTAGGTGTATTACACAAGGCATGGTTGTGAGTTGAATGATGTTTCAACCCATTTCCAAATATGAATATTTTATTTCCTTTTAGATTTTTTAGAGGTGATCAGTTCCATAGACCTATCTCTTTCATATGAAAAAACTCTATATTGTTATGATGTATGGAGCTGGAGTCTTGCTATACTTCGAGGACTGTCACTACATATTTTGAGGATTGTCACTAAATGTTTTTTAGTTCTACCTACAACAATGACTGTCACTAAAGCCTAGATAAATACAAATAAGGAATTGATCTATTCCTACGGTATTGTCTATCACTAAAAACTATATAAATATAAATATCAAATTGATGTAATCCTACAGTATTGTATGTTACTAAAACCTAGATAAATATAAATAAAACAATATATCTATTCCTACAGTATCGTTTGTCACTAAAACTTATGATTATTTATCATAAAATTTCTTTTATCTCTCTACTAATTGTAATTCTTAACTATTTATACCAGTAAATTAAATTTAAATTTCTAATTTAGTTATATTAAGTAATGCCATTGAAACATATTATAAAATGTCAATGATTTAGGAATAAGGCATAGCGCACTAGATGGTAATCAATTAAAAATGTGTTAGGAATTACTTTGCATTATGTGCATAACACAAGGCATGGTTGTCAGTTGAATGATGTTTCAACCCATTTGAAAATACGAGTACTTCGTTTCCTTTGAGATTTTTTAGAGATTATCAATTCCTTAGACCTATCTCTTTCATGTGAAAAAACTCTATACTATTATCATGTATGGAGTTGCATGTAAATTTTGAATATTTAAAGTAGTCTAAGACATATTGAAAAATTTGTTATAATAAATTATAGGATTGTTAATAGAATAGATATAAGTAACGAAGTATTACGACTCTACTACAAGAAAATTGGCTTCTTGTGACAGACAAAGTTTGTCACTAAAAGTCAAAAACTGTAGCTAAATGTCAATAATAATTTGAGTGACACTCGGATGAACTGTCAACATTAAGGTGGATTCTTGCTACACTTCGAGGACTGTCACTACATGTTTTGAGGATTGTCACTAAATGTTTTTTTATTTCTACCTAGAACAATGACTGTCACCAAAGCCAAGATACATATATATAAAGAATTGATCTATTCCTACGGAATTGTCTATCACTAAAAACTATGTAAATAAAAATAAAGAATGGATCTATTCCTACAGTATTCTATGTCACTAAAACCTAGATAAATATAAATAAATAAAATGATCTATTCCTACGGTATCTTCTGTCACTAAAAGTTATTATTATTTATTAAAAAAATTATTTTATCTCTCTACTAATTATAATTTTAAATTATTAATACCAGTAAATTAAAATTTAAAATTCATATTTATTTTTATTAAGTAATGCCATTGAAACATACAATAAAATGTCAATGATTTAGGAATAAGGCACAACGCACTAGGTGGTAATGAATTCAAAATGAGTGAGGAATAACTTTGCGCACTATATGCTTAGGTTATGAATTAGGTGTATTACACAAGGCATGGTTGTGAGTTGAATGATGTTTCAACCCATTTCCAAATATGAATATTTTATTTCCTTTCAGATTTTTTAGAGGTTATCAGTTCCATAGACCTATCTCTTTCATATGAAAAAACTCTATATTGTTATGATCTATGGAGCTGGAGTCTTGCCATACTTCGAGGACTGTCAATACATGTTTTGAGGACTGTCACTAAATATTTTTTATTTCTACCTACAACATTGACTGTCACTAAAGCCTAGATAAATACAAATAAGGAATTGATCTATTCCTACGGTATTGTCTATCACTAAAACTATATAAATATAAAATCAAATTGATGTAATCCTACAGTATTGTATGTTACTAAAACATGGTTAAATATAAATAAAACAATATATCTATTCCTACGGTATCGTCTGTCACTAAAACTTATGATTATTTATCATAAAATTTCTTTTATCTCTCTACTAATTGTAATTCTTAATTATTTATACCAGTAAATTAAATTTAAATTTCTAATTTAGTTATATTAAGTAATGCCATTGAAACATACTATAAAATGTCAATGATTTAGGAATAAGGCATGGCGCACTAGATGGTAATTAATTAAAAATGTGTTAGGAATTACTTTGCATTATGTGCATAACACAAGGCATGGTTGTCAGTTGAATGATGTTTCAACCCATTTGCAAATACGAGTACTTCATTTCCTTTGAGATTTTTTAGAGATTATTAATTCCTTAGACCTATCTCTGTCTTGTGAAAAAACTCTATACTATTATCATGAATGGAGTTGGATGTAAATTTTTAATATTTAAACTAGTCTAATGCATATTGAAAAAAAATTTATAATAAATTATGGGATTGTTAATAGAATAGATATAAGTAACGAAATATTACGACACTACTACAAGAACATTGGCTTCTTGTGACAGACAATGTAAGTCACTAAAAGTAAAAAACTATAGCTAAATGTCAATAATTATTTGAGTGACACTCGGATGAACTGTCAACATTAAGGTGGATTCTTGCTACACTTCGAGGACTGTCACTACATGTTTTGAGGATTGTCACTAAATGTTTTTTATTTCTACCTAGAACAATGACTGTCAACAAAGCCAAGATAAATATATATAAAGAATTGATCTATTCCTAAGGTATTGTCTATCACTAAAAACTATATAAATAAAAATAAAGAATTGATCTATTCCTACAGTATTGTATGTCACTAAAACCTAGATAAATATAAATAAAACAAATGATCTAGTCCTATGGTATCTTCTGTCACTAAAAGTTATTATTATTTATTAAAAAAATTATTTTATCTCTCTATTAATTATAATTCTAAATTATTAATACTAGTAAATTAAAATTTAAAATTCAAATTTATTTTTATTAAGTAATGCCATTGAAACATACAATAAAATGTGAATGATTTAGGAATAAGGCACAACGCACTAGGTGGTAATGATTTCAAAATGAGTGAGGAATAACTTTGCGCACTATATGCTTAGGTTATGAATTAGGTGTATAACACAACACATGGTTGTGAGTTGAATGATGTTTCAAACCATTTGCAAATATGAATATTTTATTTCCTTTGAGATTTTTTAGAGGTCATCAGTTCCATAGACCTATCTCTTTCATGTGAAAAAACTCTATATTGTTATGATGTATGGAGTTGGATGTAAATTTTGAATTTTTAAACTAGTCTATTACATATAGAAAAATTTGTTATATTAAATTTGTGATTGTTAATAGAATAGATATAAGTAACAGAGGATTAGGACACTATGTGACACCCTAAATCCCAAAATGATATACATAATAATTTGTATCATATTTCTATAAAATTTGCAGCGAATAAATACAATTATATTTTCAAGAAATTAAAATCTTTTGTAACTAATTTAGGATATCACGTTTCTCAAAATACACATGCAACAATTCAAATTTTATTAATCAAATAAAACATTTTAATCTCAATAAACTTGATTTAAGTACAATTACTTGATTTAATTCTAAAAACTTACTAGTACTTCTAAGGTTTTCATACAAAAATTTGATTCAATTTAAATAAGTAAAACACAAATTAAAACCCTTATTCCCAGTATCACCTTTTTTAATATCCCTCCAAACACCATTTAGTTTTCCAAACATTACTGATATTTTATTAATTAGAGTAATTAAAATAATTAATATAAAAAACATCTTACTAATAATCAAAACTCTCACATTCAAAATAATCTCCACAGTTACACTTATTTCTCAAAATACTCACATTATAATAATACCATCCTATTAGAAAATAGTCAAAATTATAAAATAAATAAATATAACATCAATATTTTATATTAATTACTAAATCATAATGAATATATATAAAATCACAATACCATAACAAGTATTTAAAAATAAACAAAATCAAACACAATATCAATTCTATATCAAGATAATTGTTTATAAAAAAATAACTAAAAATAGAAAATAGTTATAAATAATTGAAATATAACTATATATATATATAATCACAATTTCAAAATGAATATATAAAAACAAAGAAAATCAAACACAATATTACTACGATCTCAATATAATTATTTATAGAATAAATAATTAAAATAAGATATATTTAAAAATAATTAAAACAAGATATACTTAAAAATGATTAAAATATAAATATGTACACACTTAATATTAGTCAAACATATAAGAAAATATCATATCAATTACCAACTCACATTTACACTTAAAATCATATAAAATCTTGTTCTTTAAAATATTACACTACAATACTTTTATTTTTATAAAAATGTATAAAATAATAAAGTAAAATATTTATTATTTATATTGCTCATTAAATATAATATCTATCAAACTAACACATCACAGAAAACATTCCTATAACAAAATTTACTCACAAAATTTATCAACATATATTCTAAAATAATTTTAACATCAAATTAATTATTTAAAATCCTATTTAATTAATAAAATAGTTTATTATCAAATTTAGGGTGTTACAATTCTCCCCTTGTTAAAGAATTTCGTCCTCCAAATTTGCAGTGAGTGAACTAATATCTAACTTACCACCTTCAAGGTTCAAACTTAGTCTAGAATTATATTTAAGACATTCAATCTCCAATTAAGCACAACATGTAGAAAATCAACTAACATAGCATGATAGACTAACATGACAAAATAAATCAATTAAACACAACATTTATCATTCAATTATGAAATAAAATGTCTATCACATTTGTCATTCAATTATGAAATAAAATACCAAAGAGTTACTCACTGTAATTTACATATAAAACATAACATATAGATTTTGTCAATAATAACGTAGTTCACTTAGTTTGGTTAAATGAAACATATTCCAAGTACGTTGTCAATTTCAACAATTTCTTTCAAACCAAATATTACTAGTTTTACTCCTTAATATAAAGTCTAAATCATATCACAAAACATTTAACAAATTTAACAAATTTAAAAATAAACGAAATCAAACACAATATCAATTCTATATCAAGATAATTGTTTATAAAAAAAATAACTAAAAATAGAAAATAGTTATAAATAATTGAAATATAACTATATATATATATATAATCACAATTTCAAAATGAATATATAAAAACAAAGAAAATCAAACACAATATTACTACGATCTCAATATAATTATTTATAGAATAAATAATTAAAATAAGATATATTTAAAAATAATTAAAATAAGATATACTTAAAAATGATTAAAATATAAATATGTACACACTTAATATTAGTCAAACATATAAGAAAATATCATATCAATTACCAACTCACATATACACTTAAAATCATATAAAATCTTGTTCTTTAAAATATTACACTACAATACTTTTATTTTTATAAAAATATATAAAATAATAAAATAAAATATTTATTATTTATATTGCTCATTAAATATAATATCTGTCAAACTAACACATCACAGAAAACAACCCTATAACAAAAATTACTCTTAAAATTTATCAACATATATTCTAAAATAATTTTAACATCAAATTAATTATTTAAAATCCTATTTAATTAATAAAATAGTTTATTATCAAATTTAGGGAGTTACACACTACTACAAGAAAATTGACTTCCTGTGACAGACAAAGTTTGTCACTAATGGTCAAACACCATAGGTAAATGTCAATAACACTTTGAGTGACTCTCGAATGAACTTTCAACTTTAAGGGAGAGTCTTGTTACACTTCGAGGATTGTCACTACATGTTTTGAGGATTGTCACTAAATGTTTTTTATGTAAACCTACAACAATGACTGTCACTGAAACCTACATAAATATAAATAAAGAGTTGTTCTATTCCTACGGTATTGTCCATCACTAAAAACTATATAAAAATAAATAAAGAATGGATCTATTCCTATAATATTTTATGTCACTAATACCTAGATAAATATAAATAAATAATTGATCTATTCCTACGGTATCGTCTATCACTAAAACTTATTATTATTTATTATAAAATTTATTTTATCTATATACTAATTGTAATTCCAAATTATAAATACCCGTAAACTAAAATAAAATTTCTAATTTAGTTTTATTAAGTAATGCCATTGAAACATACTATAAAATGTCAATGATTTAGGAATAAGGCATGGCGCACTAGATCGTAATCAATTAAAAATGTGTGAGGAATAACTTTGCATTATGTGCATAACACAGGGCATGGTTGTCAGTTGAATGATGTTTCAACCCATTTGCAAATACGAGTACTTCATTTTCTTTGAGATTTTTTAGAGATTATCAATTCCTTAGACCTATCTCTGTCTTGTGAAAAAACTCTATACTATTATCATGAATCGAGTTGGATGTAAATTTTCAATATTTAAACTAGTCTAATGCATATTGAAAAAAAATTTATAATAAATTATGGGATTGTTAATAGAATAGATATAAGTAACGAAGGATTACGACACTACTACAAGAACATTGGCTTCTTGTGACAGACAAAGTTTGTCACTAAAAGTCAAAAACTGTAGCTAAATGTCAATAATAATTTGAGTGATACTCGGATGAACTGTCAACATTAAGGTGGATTCTTGCTACACTTCGAGGACTGTCACTACATGTTTTGAGGATTGTCACTAAATGTTTTTTATTTCTACCTAGAACAATGACTGTCACCAAAGCCAAGATAAATATATATAATGAATTGGTCTATTCCTACGGTATTGTCTATCACTAAAAACTATATAAATAAAAATAAAGAATTGATTTGTTCCTACAGTATTGTATGTCACTAAAACCTAGATAAGTATAAATAAAAACAAATGATCTATTCCTACGGTATCTTCTGTCACTAAAAGTTATTATTATTTATTAAAAAAATTATTTTATCTCTCTACTAATTATAATTCTAAATTATTAATACCAGTAAATTAAAATTTAAAATTCAAATTTATTTTTATTAAGTAATGCCATTGAAACATACAATAAAATGTCAATGATTTAGGAATAAGGCATGTAACACCCCAAATTTTAAAATAAATTATTTTATTAATTAAATGGGATTTTAAACAATTAATTTGATGTTAAAATTATTTTAGAATATATGTTGATAAATTTTGTGAGTAATTTTTGTTATAAGCATGCTTTCTATGATGTGTTGGTTTGATAGATCTTATATTTAATGAGCAATATAAATAATAAATATTTTATTTTATTATTTTATATATTTTTTTAAAAATAATAGTATTTTAGTGTAATAGTTTAAAGAACAAGAT
>JBBPBS010000214.1:577306-595863 GCA_037974835.1 Cicer judaicum | reverse complement strand
ATATTTTCTTATATATTTGATTAATGTTAAGTGTGTACATATTTATATTTTAATCAATTTTAAGTATCTCTTATTTTAATTATTTCTAAATATATCTTATTTTAATTATTTGTTCTATAAATAATTATCTTGAGATCCTAGTAATATATTTGTGTTTGATTTTCTTTATTTTTATATACTTATTTTGGAATTGTAATTATATATATATTATGATTTAGTATTTAATATAAAATATTGATGTTATATTTATTTATTTTATAATTTTGACTATTTTCTAATATGATGGTATTATTATAATGTGAGTATTTTGAGAAATAAGTATAATTGTAGAGATTATTTTGAATGTGAGAGTTTGATTATTAGTAATATGCTTTTTTCTTATATTGATTATTTTAATTACTCTAATTTATAAAATATTAGTAATCTTTGGAAAACTAAATGGTATTTGGAGGAATATTAAAAAGGAGATTAAATAATTATTAGTTTTATTTTAACAAAATAAAAATAATAATAGTAAAATATAAATAAAGAAACCAATGGGGTTGACTCTATGAACCCTAATTGTTAATAATATAAAACAAACAAAAGAAGGGAAGGGAGTTGGAAGGGCAGCCGTAGAACCAAAGAGTAAACACAACAACAACCTATCGTTTGACACTAGAGAGCCATAACTGCCCTAGAAAAGTTTATCTGTTTTCGTCCAATTTTCAAAATCCTTATTTTGCACCGTTCTCCTTCACCGTAAGTCCGATTTGAGTGAAACCAACGCCAAAACGACCATGTGAAAAGTGGCTATATTATCCACTTATTGGGTTTCTGATTTATGGTAATTTTCCTTGACCGAATTTCGAATTTAGTTTTTAGAGTATCTTCTCATAATTTATTTTTAACGTTTACCCATAAACTATCGAGTTAGATCGATTGAAGGACAAAGAGTCAAAGAGCAAAGAATGTTTGGGCATCGAATCATATTCATAGGTGAAAGCATCGAAATAAGGTAAGGGGTGAGAGAGCGTTTGAATTCATGAGTATAATATATTGTGAGATGAATTGGAAAACCATATTTCCCAATGATTCATCCGGGGCTTGCTATGTACGGCAGTAGCCCTTTGAGGGATAAATTAATTAATTTACTAATATTGAAATTGTGAGATTAAAATATAGAATAGAAATATTTGTAGGGTGTTCATTGATTTAATTTCATTGAATGTGTGAAATTGATATTATTGTAATATTGGGTGTCGACTTAAACATATATATATATATATATATATATATATATATATCTGTGTGATTAGATGAGTTTATGTGATGTGATAACAAAAGATGGATGTGTTGTGGTAGTTTTATGTGATGATGATGATGTATGATTAATTATTGTGATGTTATAAATTTGTGATAAGTTAATGTGATGATGTTTGAATGATGATAGTGATGCTATAAATTTGTGATGAGTTTATGTGATGAGATATGATTAATGATAATGATGTTGTGAATTTGTGATGAGAATATTGAAGTAACCCCATAATTGGTGAAATAATTATGATTTCAATTTGTGTTTGAGATGACGGTTTTAATGGAGTATCATAAACCAACGAGGGGAGAAAATAAATATTGTGAATTTGTGAAGTGGAGATTATTTTGTCATCATATAGGTAGGGCCTGACAAGCCTAGTGATTCTGGGGAAGTACAACTGAATGAGCCTGATCGTGGCAGTCTGCTGTCGAGCCTTAAGGCAAGATTGTTAGACCTTGGAGGTATTCCGGTGGGGAATTCCTAGGTGTCTTGGAGGTAGCACTCCAAATGTCGGGAGCTACCATGCAACACACGTTTACCTTGACTGTCGCGTATATGTGTCTCGGGTTGAGTTGAAGGGATCTATGAGGACAGGGCCAATTTGAATTGTCCGTCCACCGGGATGGTGGCATAGTATCATGGCCTCCTAACCAAGTACTTTAGAGTTAGAATGGTACCACATTGTGAAGTAGAGTCTAAGCTCATGCATAGCATTGCATTTCCTTGTGATTGTTTTGTTGTGATTGATGTGTTGCAAAGGTAATAATAATTAGATGACTTGATGCATATTATAATGAGATGATTATTTTACTTAAGTGACTTTGATGTTATAGTATGATACTATTTAATTAAATATTTTGATATATCGTAAAGTGATTATGATACGGTTCTATTATGATTGTTTGCGTGTTCTTCTTACTCATATTGTACTATTAACATGATTTCAAAACTCACCTCCTTCATTGTTTGTGTTTGACTGGTTGGGCACTGCGTTTGCGAAATCGCAGGTATTTCAGGTTAATGAGTCTTGAAGTTCAAGTTTGGGAGGAACCCCGCTCTGATAGGTGATACTGGGAATGGGTTTTAATTTGTATTTTACTTATTTAATTTGAATCAAATTTTTGTATGAAAACCTTAGAAGTACTAGTGAGTTTTTAGAATTAAATCAAGTAATTATACTTAAATCAAGTTCATTGAGATAAAATTATTTTATATGAGTAATAAAATTGAATTGTTGCATGTGTACTTTGAGAAACATGATATCCTAAATTAGTTATAAAAGTTTTTATTTTCTTGAAAATATAATTTTATTTATCCGCTGCAAATTTTATAGGAATGTGATATAAATTATTATATATATTATTTTGGGATTTAGGGTGTCACAAGGCACAACACACTAGGTGGTAATGAATTCAAAATGAGTGAGGAATAACTTTGCACACTATATGCTTAGGTTATGAATTAGGTGTATAACACAACACATGGTTGTGAGTTGAATGATGTTTCAAACCATTTGCAAATATGAATATTTTATTTCCTTTGAGATTTTTTAGAGGTCATCAGTTCCATAGACCTATCTCTTTCATGTGAAAAAACTCTATACTGTTATGATGTATGGAGTTGGATGTAAATTTTGAATTTTCAAACTAGTCTATTACATATAGAAAAATTTGTTATATTAAATTAGTGATTGTTAATAGAATAGACATAAGTAACAGAGGATTAGGACACTACTACAAGAAAATTGACTTCATGTGACAGACAAAGTTTGTCACTAATGGCCAAACACTGGAGGTAAATGTCAATAACACTTTGAGTGACTCTCGAATGAACTTTCAACTTTAAGGGAGAGTCTTGTTACACTTCGAGGATTGTCACTACATGTTTTGAGGATTGTCACTAAATGTTTTTTATGTAAACCTACAACAATGACTGTCACTAAAACCTAGATAAATATAAATAAAGAGTTGTTCTATTCCTACGGTATTGTCCATCACTAAAAACTATATAAAAATAAATCAAGAATGTATCTATTCCTATACTATTTTATGTCACTAATACCTAGATAAATATAAATAAAAAATTGATCTATTCCTACGGTATCGTCTGTCACTAAAACTTATTATTATTTATTATAAAATTTATTTTATCTATATACTAATTGTAATTCCAAATTATAAATACCAGTAAACTAAATTAAAATTTCTATTTTATTTTTATTAAGTAATGCCATTGAAACATACAATAAAATGTCAATGATTTAGGAATTAGGCATGGCGCACTAGATTGTAATCAATTAAAAAAGAGTGAGGAATAACTTGGTGCACTATATGTTTAGGTTATGAATTAGGTGTATAACACAAGGCATGGTTGTGAGTTAAATGATGTTTCAACCCATTTCCAAATATGAATATTTTATTTCCTTTTATATTTTTTAGGGGTGATCAGTTCCATACACCTATATCTTTCATATGAAAAAACTCTATAGTGTTATGATGTATGGAGCTGGAGTCTTGCTATACTTCGAGGACTGTCACTACATGTTTTGAGGATTGTCACTAAATGTTTTTTATTTCTACCTACAACAATGACTGTCACTAAAGCCTAGATAAATACAAATAAAGAATTGATCTATTCCTACGGCATTGTCTATCACTAAAAACTATATAAATATAAATATCGAATTGATCTATTCCTATAGTATTGTATGTCACTAAAACCTAGATAAATATAAATAAAACAATATATCTATTCCTACGGTATTGTCTATCACTAAAACTTATGATTATTTATCATAAAATTTCTTTTATCTCTTAACTAATTGTAATTCTAAATTATTTATACCAGTAAATTAAATTTAAATTTCTAATTTAGTTTTATTAAGTAATGCCATTGGAACATACTATAAAATCTCAATGATTTAGGAATAAGGCATGGCGCACTAGATGGTAATCAATTAAAAATGTGTTAGGAATTACTTTGCATTATGTGCATAACACAAGGCATGGTTGTCAGTTGAATGATGTTTCAACCCATTTGCAAATACGAGTACTTCATTTCCTTTGAGATTTTTTAGAGATTATTAATTCCTTAGACCTATCTCTGTCTTGTGAAAAAACTCTATACTATTATCATGTATCGAGTTGGATGTAAATTTTGAATATTTAAACTAGTCTAATACATATTGAAATATAATTTATAATAAATTATGGGATTGTTAATAGAATAGATATAAGTAACGAAGGATTACGACACTACTACAAGAACATTGGCTTGTTGTGACAGACAAAGTTTGTCACTAAAAGTCAAAAACAATAGCTAAATGTTAATAATAATTTGAGTGACACTCGGATGAACTGTCAACATTAAGGTGGATTCTTGCTACACTTCGAGGACTGTCACTACATGTTTTGAAGATTGTCACTAAATGTTTTTTATTTCTACCTAGAACAATGATTGTCACCAAAGCCAACATAAATATATATAAAGAATTGATCTATTCCTACAGTATTGTATGTCACTAAAACCTACATAAATATAAATAAAACAAATGATCTAGTCCTACGGTATTGTCTGTCACTAAAAGTTATTATTATTTATAATAAAATTTCTTTTATCTCTCTACTAATTATAATTCTAAATTATTAATACCAGTAAATTAAAATTTAAAATTTAAAATTATTTTTATTAAGTAATGCCATTGAAACATACAATAAAATGTGAATGATTTAGGAATAAGGCATGGCGCACTAGATCGTAATCAATTAAAAATGTGTGAGGAATAACTTTGCATTATGTGCATAACACAGGGCATGGTTGTCAGTTGAATGATGTTTCAACCCATTTGCAAATACGAGTACTTCATTTCCTTTCAGATTTTTTAGAGATTATCAATTCCTTAGACCTATCTCTGTCTTGTGAAAAAACTCTATAGTATTATCATGTATCGAGTTGGATGTAAATTTTGAATATTTAAACTAGTCTAATACATATTGAAATAAATTTTATAATAAATTATGGGATTGTTAATGGAATAGATATAAGTAACGAAGGATTACAACACTACTACAAAAATATTGGCTTCATGTGACAGACAAAGTTTGTCACTAAAAGTCAAAAACTGTACCTAAATGTCAATAATAATTTGAGTGACACTCGGATGAACTGTCAACATTAAGGTGGATTCTTGCTACACTTCGAGGACTGTCACTACATGTTTTGAGGATTGTCAGTAAATGTTTTTTGTCTCTACCTAGAACAATGACTGTCACCAAAACCAAGATAAATATATATAAAGAATTGATCTATTCCTACGGTATTGTCTATCACTAAAAACTATATAAATAAAAATAAAGAATTGATCTATTCCTACAGTATTGTATGTCACTAAAACCTAGATAAATATAAATAAAAACAAATGATCTATTCCTACGGTATCATCTGTCACTAAAAGTTATTATTATTTATTAAAAAAATTATTTTTTCTCTCTACTAATTATAATTTTAAATTATTAATACCAGTAAATTCAAATTTAAAATTCAAATTTATTTTTATTAAGTAATGCCATTGAAAAATACAATAAAATGTCATTGATTTAGGAATAAGGCACAACGCACTAGCTGGTAATGAATTCAAAATGAGTGAGGAATAACTTTGCGCACTATATGCTTAGGTTACGAAGTAGGTGTATAACACAACACATGGTTGTGAGTTGAATGATGTTTCAACCCATTTGCAAATATGAATATTTTATTTCCTTTGAGATTTTTTAGAGGTCATCAGTTCCATAGACCTATCTCTTTCATGTGAAAAAACTCTATACTGTTATGATGTATGGAGTTGGATGTAAATTTTGCATTTTTAAACTAGTCTATTACATATAGAAAAATTTGTTATATTAAATTTGTGATTGTTAATAGAATAGATACAAGTAACAGAGGATTAGGACACTACTACAAGAAAATTGACTTCGTGTGACAGACAAAGTTTGTCACTAATGGCCAAACACTGTAGCTAAATGTCAATAATAATTTGAGTGACACTCAGATGAACTGTCAACATTAAGGTGGATTCTTGCTACACTTCGAGGACTGTCACTACATGTTTTGAGGATTGTCACTAAATGTTTTTTATTTCTACCTAGAACAATCACTGTCACCAAAGCCAAGATAAATATATATAAAGAATTGATATATTCCTACAGTATTGTATGTCACTAAAACCTAGATAAATATAAATAAATAAAAAATGATCTATACCTACGGTATCTTCTGTGACTAAAAGTTATTATTATTTATTAAAAAAAATAGTTTATCTCTCTACTAATTATAATTCTAAATTATTAATACCAGTAAATTAAAATTGAAAATTCAAATTTATTTTTATTAAGTAATGCCATTGAAACATACAATAAAATGTCAATGATTTATGAATAAGGCACAACGCACAAGGTGGTAATGAATTCAAAATGAGTGAGGAATAACTTTGTGCACTATATGTTTAGGTTATGAATTAGGTGTATAACACAACACATGGTTGTGAGTTGATTGATGTTTCAACCCATTTGCAAATATGATGTATGGAGTTGGATGTAAATTTTGAATTTTTAAACTAGTCTATTACATATAGAAAAATTTGTTATATTAAATTTGTGATTGTTAATAGAATAGATATAAGTAACAGAGGATTAGGACACTACTACAAGAAAATTGACTTCGTGTGACAGACAAAGTTTGTCACTAATGGCCAAACACTGTAGGTAAATGTCAATAACACTTTGAGTGACTCTCGAATGAACTTTCAACTTTAAGGGAGAGTCTTGTTACACTTCGAGGATTGTCACTACATATTTTGAGGATTGTCACTAAATGTTTTTTATGTAAACCTACGACAATGACTGTCACTAAAACCTAGATAAATATAAATAAAGAGTTGTTCTATTCCTACGGTATTGTCCATCACTAAAAACTATATAAAAATAAATAAAGAATGGATCTATTCCTATACTATTTTATGTCACTAATACCTAGATAAATATAAATAAAAAATTGATCTATTCCTACGGTATCGTCTGTCACTAAAACTTATTATTATTTATTATAAAATTTATTTTATCTATATTCTAATTGTAATTCCAAATTATAAATACCAGTAAACTAAATTAAAATTTCTATTTTATTTTTATTAAGTAATGCCATTGAAACATACAATAAAATGTCAATCATTTAGGAATAAGGCATGGCGCACTAGATTGTAATCAATTAAAAATGAGCGAGGAATAACTTGGTGCACTATATGTTTAGGTTATGAATTAGGTGTATAACACAAGGCATGGTTGTGAGTTGAATGATGTTTCAACCCATTTCCAAATATGAATATTTTATTTCCTTTTAGATTTTTTAGAGGTGATCAGTTCCATAGACCTATCTCTTTCATATGAAAAAACTCTATAGTGTTATGATGTATGGAGCTGGAGTCTTGCTATACTTCGAGGGATGTCACTAAATGTTTTGAGGATTGTCACTAAATGGTTTTTATTTCTACCTACAACAATGACTGTCACTAAAGCCTAGATAAATACAAATAAAGAATAGATCTATTCCTACGGCATTGTCTATCACTAAAAACTATATAAATATAAATATCGAATTGATCTATTCCTACAGAATTGATCTATACTGTTATGATGTATGGAGTTGGATGTAAATTTTGAATTTTTAAACTAGTTTATTACATATAGAAAAATTTGTTATATTAAATTTGTGATTGTTACTAGAATAGATATAAGTAACAGAGGATTAGGACACTACTACAAGAAAATTGACTTCGTGTGACAGACAAAGTTTGTCACTAATGGCCAAACACTGTACGTAAATGTCAATAACCCTTTGAGTGACTCTCGAATGAACTTTCAACTTTAAGGGAGAGTCTTGTTACACTTCGAGGATTGTCACTGCATGTTTTGAGGATTGTCACTAAATGTTTTTTATGTAAACCTACAACAATGACTCTCACTAAAACCTAGATAAATAAAGAGTTATTCTATTCCTACGGTATTGTCCATCACTAAAAACTATATAAAAATAAATAAAGAATGGATCTATTCCTATACTATTTTATGTCACTAATACAAAAATAAATATAAATAATAAATTGATCTATTCCTACGGCATCGTCTGTCACTAAAACTTATTATTATTTATTATAAAATTCATTTTATCTATATTTTAATTGTAATTCCAAATTATAAATACCAGTAAACTAAATTAAAATTTCTATTTTATTTTTATTAAGTAATGCCATTGAAACATACAATAAAATGTCAATCATTTAGGAATAAGGCATGGCGCACTAGATTGTAATCAATTAAAAATGAGCGAGGAATAACTTGGTGTACTATATGTTTAGGTTATGAATTAGGTGTATAACACAAGGCATGGTTGTGAGTTGAATGATGTTTCAACCCATTTCCAAATATGAATATTTTATTTCCTTTTAGATTTTTTAGAGGTGATCAGTTCCATAGACCTATCTCTTTCATATGAAAAAACTTTATAGTGTTATGATGTATGGAGCTGGAGTCTTGCTATACTTCGTGGACTGTCACTACATGTTTTGAAGATTGTCACTAAATGTTTTTTATTTCTACCTACAACAATGACTGTCACTAAAGCCTAGATAAATACAAATAAAGAATATATCTATTCCTACGGCATTGTCTATCACTAAAAACTATATAAATATAAATATTGAATTGATCTAACCCTACAGTATTGTATGTTACTAAAACCTAGTAAATATAAATAAAACAATATATCTATTCCTACGGTATCGTCTGTCACTAAAACTTATGATTATTTATCATAAAATTTCTTTTATCTCTCTACTAATTGTAATTCTAAATTATTTATACCAGTAAATTAAATTTAAATTTCTAATTTAGTTTTATTATGTAATGCCATTGAAATATACTATAAAATGTCAATGATTTAGGAATAAGGCATGGCGCACTAGATGGTAATCAATTAAAAATGTGTGAGGAATAACTTTGCATTATGTGCATAACACAGGGCATGGTTGTCAGTTGAATGATGTTTCAACCCATTTGGAAATACGAGTACTTCATTTCCTTTGAGATTTTTTAGAGATTATCAATTCCTTAGACCTATCTCTGTCTTGTGAAAAAACTCTATACTATTATGATAGAGTTGGATGTAAATTTTGAATATTTAAACTAGTCTAATACATATTGATAAAAAATTTAAAATAAATTATGGGATTGTTAATAGAATAGATATAAGTAACGAAGGATTACAACACTACTACAAGAACATTGGCTTCTTGTGATAGACAAAGTTTGTCACTAAAAGTCAAAAACTGTAGCTAAATGTCAATAATAATTTGAGTGACACTCGAATGACTGTCACTACATGTTTTGAGAATTGTCACTAAATGTTTTTTATTTCTACCTACAACAATGAATGTCACTAAAACCTAGATATATATAAATAAAGAATTGATCTGTTCCTACGGTATTGTCTATCACTAAAAACTATATAAATAAAAATAAAGAATTGATCTATTCCTACAGTATTGTATGTCACTAAAACCTAGATAAATAAAAATAAAAAAAAGATCTACACCTACGGCATCTTCTGTCACTAAAAGTTATTATTATTTATTAAAAAAATTAGTTTATCTCTCTACTAATTATAATTCTAAATTATTAATACCAGTAAATTAAAATTTAAAATTCAAATTTATTTTTATTAAGTATTGCCATTGAAACATACAATAAAATGTGAATGATTTAGGAATAAGGCATGGCGCACTAGATCGTAATCAATTAAAAATGTGTGAGGAATAACTTTGCATTATGTGCATAACACAGGGCATGGTTGTCAGTTGAATGATGTTTCAACCCATTTGCAAATATGAGTACTTCATTTCCTTTGAGATTTTTTAGAGATTATCAATTCCTTAGACCTATCTCTGTCTTGTGAAAAAACTCTATACTATTATCATGTATCGAGTTTGATGTAAATTTTGAATATTTAAACTAGTCTAATACATATTGAAAAAAAATTTATAATAAATTATGGGATTGTTAATAGAATAGATATAATTAACGAAGGATTACAACACTACTACAAGAACATTGGCTTCTTGTGACAGACAAAGTTTGTCACTAAAAGTTAAAAACTGTAGCTAAATGTCAATAATAATTTGAGTGACACTTGAATGACTGTCACTACATGTTTTTAGAATTGTCACTAAATGTTTTTTATTTCTACCTAGAACAATGATTGTCACCAAAGCCAAGATAAATATATATAAAGAATTGATCTATTCCTACAGTATTGTCTATCACTAAAAACTATATAAATAAAAATAAAGAATTGATCTATTCCTACAGTATTGTATGTCACTAAAACCTAGATAAATATAAATAAAAAACAATGATCTATACCTACAGTATCTTCTGTCACTAAAAGATATTATTATTTATTAAAAAAATTAGTTTAGCTCTCTACTAATTATAATTCTAAATTATTAATACCAGTAAATTAAAATTTAAAATTCAAATTTATTTTTATTAAGTATTGCCATTGAAACATACAATAAAATGTCAATGATTTAGGAATAAGGCACAACGCACTAGGTGGTAATGAATTCAAAATGAGTGAGGAATAACTTTGCGCACTATATGCTTAGGTTATGAATTAGGTGTATAACACAACACATGGTTGTGAGTTGAATGATGTTTCAACCCATTTGCAAATATGAATATTTTATTTCCTTTGAGATTTTTTAGAGGTCATCAGTTCCATAGACCTATCTCTTTCATGTGAAAAAACTCTATACTGTTATGATGTATGGAGTTGGATGTAAATTTTGAATTTTCAAACTAGTCTATTACATATAGAAATTTTTTGAATTTTTATGTCACTATATGACTGTCACTAAAGCCTACATAAATATATACAAAGAATTGGTCTATTCCTACGGTATTGGCTATCACTAAAAGCTAGATAAATATAAATAAAGAATCGATCTATTCCTACTTTATATATGCCACTAAAACCTAGATAAATATAAATAAAGAAAATGATCTATTCCTACGGATTGTAATTCTAGATTATTAATACTTGTAAATTAAATTCAAAGTTCGGATTTATTTTTAATAAGTAATGCCTTTGAAACATACAATAAAATGTCAATGATTTAGGAATAAGGCACGACGCACTAGATGGTAATGAATAAAAAATGAGTGAGGAATAACTTGGTGCACAATATAATTAGGTTATGAATTAGGTGTATAACACAAGGCATGGTTGTGAGTTGAATGATGTTTAAACCGATTTGCAAATACGAGTACTTCATTTCGTTTGAGATTTTATAGAGGTTATCAGTTCCTTAGACCTATCTCTTTCATGTGAAAAAACTCTATACTATTATCATGTATCGAGTTGGATGTAAATTTTGAATTTTTAAACTAGTCTATAATATATTGAAAAATTTGTTATAATAAATCATGTGATTGTTAATAGAATCGATATAAGTAACGGAGGATTAGGACACTACAACAAGAAAATTGACTTCTTGTGACAGACAAAAATTGTCACTAAAAGTTAAAAACTGTAGCTAGATGTTTATAATAATTATAGTGGCACTCAGATGAATATATACAAAGAATTGGTCTATTCCTACGGTATTGTCTATCACTAAAAACTATATAAATGTAAATAAAGAATTGATCTATTCCTACAGTTTTGTATAAATAAATAAATAAAATCGATCTATTTCTACGGTATCCTTTGTCACTATAACTTATTATTATTTATTAAAAAAATGTAGTTTATCTCTCTACTAATTGTTATTCTAAATAATTAATACAAATAAATTAAATTCAAATTTCTAATTTGTTTTTTTTAAATAATGCCATTGAAACATACAACAAAATGTAAATGATTTAGGAATAAGGCATGGCGCACTAGATGGTAATGAATAAAAAATGAGTGACGAATAAGATGGCGCACTATATGTGTAGGTTATAAATTAGGTGTATAACACAAGGCATGGTTGTGAGTTGAATGATGTTTCAACCCATTTGCAAATACGAGTACTTCATTTCCTTTAAGATTTTTTAGAGGTTATCAATTCCTTAGACCTATCTCTTTCATGTGAAAAAACTCTATACTATTATCATGTATGGAGTTGGATGTAAATTTTGAATTTCTAAACTAGTCTATGACATATTGAAATTTTTTTTATAATAAATTATGTAATTGTTAATAGAATACATATATGTAACGGAGGATTAGGACACTACTACAAGAAAATTGGCTTCTTTAGACAGACAAAGTTTGTCACTAAAAGGTAAAAATTGTAGCTAAATGTCAATAATAATTTACGTGACAGTTGGATGAACTGTCAACTTTAAGGGGAAGTCTTGCTACACTTCGAGGACTGTCACTACATGTTTTGAGGATTGTCACTAAATGTTTTTTATTTTTACCTACAACAATGACTGTCAATAAAGCCTACATAAATATAAATAAAGAATTGGTCTATTTCTACCGTATTGTCTATCACTAAAAACTATATAAATATAAATAAAGAATTGATCTATTCCTACAGTTTTGTATACCACTAAAACCTAGATAAATATAAATAAATAAAATCGATCTATTTCGACGGTATCATCTGTCACTATAACTTATTATTTTTTATTAAAAAATTTATTTTATATCTCTACTAATTGTTATTCTAAATAATTAATACTAGTAAATTAAATTCAAATTACGAATTTAATTTTTTTTAAGTAATGACTTTGAAACATACAACAAAATGTCAATGATTTAGGAATTAGGCATAGCGCACTAGATGGTAATGAATCAAAAATGAGAGAGGAATAAGATGGCGCACTATATGCGTAGGTTATGAATTAGGCGTATAACACAAGGCATGGTTGTGAGTTGAATGATATTTCAACCCATTTGCAAATATGAAGATTTTATTTCCTTTGAGATTTTTTAGAGGTCAACAGTTCGACAGACCTATCTCTTTCATATGATAAAACTCTATACTGTTATGATGTATGGAGCTGGAGTCTTGCTATACTTCGAGGACTGTCACTACATGTTTTGAGGATTGTCACTAAATGTTTTTTATTTCTACCTACAACAATGAATGTCACTAAAACCTATATATATATAAATAGAGAATTGATCTATTCCTACGGTAACGTCTGTCACTAAAACTTATTATTATTTTTTAAAAAATTTATTTTATCTATATACTAATTGTAATTCCAAATTATTAATACTAAATAAATTAAATTCAAATTTCTAATTTATTTTAAATAAGTAATGCCTTTGAAACATACAATAAAATGTCAATGATTTAGGAATAAGGCACGGCGCACTAGATGGTAATAAATAAAAAATGAGTGAGGAATAACTTGGCGCACTATATACTTAGGTTCTGAATTAGGTGTATAAAATCAAGGCATGGTTGTGAGTTGAATGATGTTTAAACCGATTTGCAAATACGAGTACTTCATTTCGTTTGAGATTTTATAGACGTTATCAGTTCCTTAGACCTATCTCTTTCATGTGAAAAAACTCTATACTATTATCATGTATGGAGTTGGATGTATATTTTGAATTTCTAAACTAGTCAATTACATATTGAAAATTTTGTTATAATAAATTATGTAATTGTTAATAGAATAGATATATGTAACAGAGGATTAGGACACTACTACAAGAAAATTGGCTTCTTTAGACAGACAAAGTTTGTCACTAAAAGGTAAAAATTGAAGCTAAATATCAATAATAATTTACGTGACACTTGGATGAACTGTCAACTTTAAGGGGGAGTCTTGCTAAATGTCAATGATTTAGGAATAAGGCATAGCGCACTAGATGGTAATGAATGAAAAATGAGAGAGGAATAAGATGGCGCACTATATGCGTAGGTTATGAATTAGGTGTATAACACAAGGCATGGTTGTGAGTTGAATGATGTTTCAACCCATTTGCAAATACGAGTACTTCATTTCCTTTAAGATTTTTAAGAGGTTATCTGTTGCTTAGACTTATCTCTTTCATATGAAAAAACTCTATACTATTATGATGTATGGAGTTGGAGTCTTGCTATACTTCGAGGATTGTCACTAAATGTTTTTTTTTTCTACCTACAACAATGAATGTCACTAAAACCTAGATATATATAAATAAAGAATTGATCAATTCCTACAGTAACGTCTGTCACTAAAACTTATTATTATTTATTAAAAATTTATTTTATCTATATACTAATTGTAATTCCAAATTATTAATGCTAATAAATTAAATTCAAATTTCTAATTTATTTTTAACAAGAAATGCCTTTGAAACATACAATAAAATGTCAATGATTTAGGAATAAGGCACGGCGCACTAGATGGTAATGAATAAAAAATGAGTGATGAATAACATGGCGCACTATATACTTAGGTTACGAATTAGGTGTATAACACAAGGCATGGTTGTGAGTTGAATGATGTTTAAACCGATTTGCAAATACGAGTACTTCATTTCCTTTGAGATTTTATAGAGGTTATCAGTTCCTTAGACCTATCACTTTCATGTGAAAAAACTTTAAGGGGGAGTCTGGCTACACTTCGAGGACTGTCACTACATGTTTTGAGGATTGTCACTAAATGTTTTTTAGTTTTACCTACAACAATGACTGTCACTAAAGCCTACATAAATATAAATAAAGAATTGGTCTATTCCTACCGTATTGTCTATCACTAAAAACTATGTAAATATAAATAAAGAAATGATCTATTCTTACAGTTTTGTATACCACTAAAACCTAGATAAATATAAATAAATAAAATCGATCTATTGCGACGGTATCATCTGTCACTATAACTTATTATTTTTTATTAAAAAAGTTTATTTTATATCTCTACTAATTGTTATTCTAAATAATTAATACCAGTAAATTAAATTCAAATTACAAATTTAATTTTTTTTAAGTAATGACTTTGAAACATACAACAAAATGTCAATGATTTAAGAATAAGGCATAGCGCACTAGATGGTAATGAATCAAAAATGAGTGAGGAATAAAATGGCGCACTATATGCGTAGGTTATGAATTAGGTGTATAACACAAGGCATGGTTGTGAGTTGAATGATGTTTCAACCCATTTGCAAATACGAGTTCTTCATTTCCTTTAAGATTTTTTATAGGTTATCTGTTGCTTAGACCTATCTCATTCATGTGAAAAAACTCTATACTATTATCATGTATGGAGTTGGAAGTAAATTTTGAATTTTTAAACTAGTCTATTACTTATTGAAAAAAAATTTATAATAAATTATGTGGTTGTTAATAGAATAAGTAACGGAGGATTACGACACTACTACATGTAAATTGACTTCTTGGGACAGACAAAGTTTGTCACTAAAACTTAAAAACTGTAGCTAAATGTCAATCATAATTTGAGTGACACTCGGATGAACTGTCAACTTTAAGGGAGAGTCTTGCTACACTTCGAGGACTTTCGCTACATGTTTTGAGGATTGTCACTAAATGTTCTTTATTTTTACCTACAACAATGATTGTCACTAAAGCCTACACAAATAAAAATAAGAAATGATCTATTAATACGATATTGTCTATCACTAAAAACTATATAAACATAAATAAATAATTGATCTATTCCTACAGTTTTGTTTACCACTAAAACCTAGATAAATATAAATAAAAAAAATCGATCTATTTCGACGGTATCATTTGTCACTATAACTTATTATTATTTATAAAAAAATTTATTTTATCTCTCTACTAATTGTTATTCTAAATAATTAATACCATTAAATTAAATTCAAATTACTAATTTACTTTTTTTAAGTAATGCCATTGAAACATACAACAAAATGTCAATGATTTAGGAATAAGGCATGGCGCACTAGATGGTAATGAATCAAGAATGAGTGAGGAATAAGATGGCGCAATATATGCTTAGGTTATGAATTAGGTGTATAACACAAGGCATGGTTGTGAGTGTAATGATGTTTCAACCCATTTGCAAATACGAGTACTTCATTTCCTTTGAGATTTTTTAGAGGTTATCAGTTCCTTAGACCTATCTCTTTCATGTGAAAAAAATCTATACTATTATCATGTATGGAGTTGGAAGTAAATTTTGAATTTTTAAACTAGTCTATTACATATTGAAAAAAAATTTAAAATAAATTATGTGAGTGGTAATAGAATAGATATAAGTAACGGAGGATAAGGACAGTACTACAAGAAAATTGACTTCTTGGGACAGACAAAGTTTGTCACTAAAAGTTAAAAACAGTAGCTAAATATCAATAATAATTTGAGTGACACTCGGATGAACTGTCAACATTAAGGGGGAGTCTTGCTACACTTCGAGGACGGTCACTACATGTTTTGAGGATTTTGGCTAAATGTTTTTTTTCTACCTACAACAATGACTGTCACTAAAGCCTAGATAAATATAAATAAAGAATTTATCTATTCCTACGGTATTGTCTATCACTAAAAACTATATAAATATAAATTAATAATTGATCTATTCCAACAGTAGTGTATGTCCCTAAAACCTAGATAAATATAAATAAATAATTGATCTATTCCTACGGTATCGTGTGTCACTAAAACTTATTATTATTTCTTAAGAAATTTATTTTTTCTCTCTAATAATTGTAAGTCTAAATTATTAATACCTGTAAATTAAATTTAAATTTCTATTTTATTTTTATTAAGTAATGTCATTGAAACATACAATAAAATGTCAATGATTTAGGAATATGGCATGGCGCAGTAGATGGTAATGAATTAAAAATTATTGAGGAATAACTTGGCGCACTATAGGCTTAGGTTATGAATTAGGTGTATAACACAACGCATAGATGTGAGTTGAATGATGTTTCAACACATTTGCAAATATGAATATTTTATTTCCTTTAAGAGTTTTTAGAGAGTATCAGTTCCTTAGACCTATCTCTTTCATGTGAAAAAACACTATACTATTATCATGTATGGGGTTGGATGTAAATTTTGAACTTTAAAACTAGTCTATTACATATTGAAAAAAAAATTATAATAAATTATGTGGTTGTTAATAGAATATATGTAAGTAACCGAGGATTAGGACGCTATTACAAGAAAATTGAGTTCTTGCGACCAACAAAGTTTGTCACTAAATGTCAAAAATTGTAGGTAAATGTCAGTAATACATTGAGTGACACTCGGATGAACTGTCAACTTTAAGGGGGAGTCTTGCTACACTTCCAGGACTGTCACTACATGTTTTGAGGATTGTCACTAAATGTTTTTTATTTCTACCTACAACAATGATTGTCACTAAAGCCTAGATAAATATAAATAAAGAATTGACCTAATCATACGGTATTGTCTATCACTAAAAACTAGATAAATATAAATAAAGAATGTATCTATTCCTACGGTATTGTATGTCACTAAAATCTAGATAAATATAAATAAAAAAATTTATAATTTCCTACAGTATTGTGTGTCACTAAAACTTATTATTATTGTGTAATTCTAAATTATTAATACCAGTAAATTAAATTTATTGTGTAATTCTAAAACTTATTAATACCAGTAAATTAAATTTAAAATTCTAATTTATTTTTATTATGCAATGCCATTGAAACATACAATAAAATGTCAATGATTTAGGAATAAGGCATGGCGCACTAGATGGTAATGAATTAAAAATGAGTGTGGAATAACTTGGCGTACTATATGCTTAGGTTAAAAATAAGTTTTTCATCATGGGAGCAAAACCCCATTTTTCGACAATACATAATAAAATGGTTCTTACGGCATGTAGTTCCCTTGTCAAAT
The DNA here is from genome assembly GCA_037974835.1 of Cicer judaicum. NCBI lineage: Eukaryota > Viridiplantae > Streptophyta > Magnoliopsida > Fabales > Fabaceae > Cicer > Cicer judaicum. The sequence continues at coordinate 577,660 of JBBPBS010000214.1, read as the reverse complement.
TTAAACAATTTGAATTTCGGAGGTATTATAACATAAAAAACGAGGCATGGGTTTCAAGCACCAAATCTATAATTGTTTCCCCCTTCGATAAATCTCAAGCAATCTTTCGAGGCTTGCTATTTTTTTTGGAATTGATTGCTCTCGAGCGTTCTAGATTCATGATGTATGTTTAACATCACTGATGTTGCTTCAGTAGTTTTTCCTAGCGACGAAAAGTCAAGAAAGCCCAAAGTACGGGGTGAAGGTTGCACTTGAGAGAACTCGCCACTACTATGTTGTGGATTTGTAGCTACTGTAACACCCTAGCCCTCTAGCGTTACCGGCAATGTTACTTCACAAGCTTCTCGCCCCCCC
>JBBPBS010000214.1:544940-577061 GCA_037974835.1 Cicer judaicum | reverse complement strand
CCCCCCCCCCCCCCCCCCCCCCCATTCCTCAAATTGGAATTCCTGCAGAGTTTTTGCCTCCCGTGTGACACCCTCTATCCCATAATAATATATATAATAATTTATATCATATTCCTATAAAATTTGCAGCGGATAAATAAAAATATATTTCCAAGAAATTAAAAACTTTATATTTAATTTAGGATATCACGTTTCTCAAAAATAGAAATAAAAACACTTTAAATTTATTTTATCCATTAAAATAGTGCAATCTCGATAAGCTTGATTTAAGTATAACTACTTGATTTAATTCTAAAAACTTACTAGTACTTCTAAGGTTTTCATACAAAATTTCTATTCGAATTAAATAAGTAAAATACAAATTAAAACTCTTATTCCCGGTATCACCTATCAGAGCGGGGTTCCTCCCAAACTTGAACTTCAAGACTCATTAACCTGTAATAACTGCAATTTCGCAAACGCAAGGCCCAGCCAGTCAAACACAAACAACGAAGGAGGTGAGTTTCGAAATCATGATGACAGTATAATACAAGTAAGAAGAACACGCAAGCAATCATAATATGACCGTATCATTACATAAATATTCCACCAAGAAGATATCATATTCAAATGTCAAAATCACTCAAGGAAAAATCAATAAATTTCATTGTAACATCAAATGGTCTAAGAGAAGTTATCACCACACACAATACATATTAATTACAACAAAACAATTACAATAAAATGCAATGTTATGCATGAGCTTAGACTCTACTTCACAATGTGGTACCATTCTAACTCTGAAGTTCTTGGTTAGGAGGCTTGATACTATGCCACCATCCCAGTGGACTAACAATTCAAATTGGTCATGTCCTCATAGATCCCCTCAACTCAAACCGAGACACATATACGTGACAGTCGAGGTAAACGTGTGTTGCGTGGTAGATCCCGACCCTTGGAGTGCTATGTAACACCCTAAATTTGATAATAAAATACTTTATTAATTAAATAGGATTTTATATAATTAATTTGATGTTAAAATTATTTTAGAATATATGTTGATAAATTTTGTGAGTAATTTTTGTTATAGGAATGTTTTCTATGATGTGTTAGTTTGATAGATATTATATTTAATGAACAATATAAATAATAAATATTTTATTTTATTATTTTATATATTTTTCTAAAAATAATAGTATTTTAGTGTAATATTTTAAAGAACAAGATTTTATATGATTTTAAGTGCATATGTGATTGGTAATTAATATGATATTTTCTTATATGTTTGACTAATGTTAAGTGTGTACATTTTATATTTTAATTATTTTTAAGTATCTCTTATTTTAATTATATCTAAATATATCTTATTTTAATTATTTATTCTATAAATAATTATCTTGATATCGTAGTAATATTGTGTTTGATTTACTTTATTTTTATATACTTGTTATGACATTGTGATTTTGTATATATTTAATAAGATTTAGTAATTAATATAAAGTGTGATGTTATATTTATTTATTTAATAATTTCGACTATTCTCTAATGATAGTAATATTTTAATTTGAGTATTTGAAAAAAAAACTAAATATTATTATAAGAATAATTTTAAATATGAGATTGTTATTATTAATGTATTTTAAAAGATTAATTATTTTTATTTATAAATTATTAGTTTTGAAAGAGTAATAATACTTTATTAATGAAATTGTGTTTTAAAAAAATAAATAAAATAAACTAAAATTAGTAAAACCTAAAAGGAGACCAATTGGTTTGATTCATATATGAATCCTAATTGTTAATAAAATAAAACAAACAAAAAAGGGAAGGGAGTTGGAAGGGCAGCTGTAAAACCAAAGAGAAAACACAACAATAACCCAATCGTTTGACACCGGTGATCGATAACTGTTCCAGAAAACTTTCTCCACTTTCATCCAAATTTGAGTATGTTATTTCATTCATTTAACTCGTCAATTAAACATAATTTCCAGATTTTTAACAACTCCAATTTCTCTCTAAAATATCCGACTTCTTTGTTTGTAGAATTCGTTATTTTGCACCGTTCTCCTTCCCCGTAAGCCAGATTTGAGTAAAACCAATGCCAAAACGACCGTATGAAAAGTGGCTATATTATTCACTTATTGGGTTTCTGATTTATGGTAATTTTCCTTGACCGAATTTCGAATTTAGTTTTTAGAGTATCTTCTCATAATTTATTTTTAACGTTTACCCATAAACTATCGAGTTAGATCGATTGAAGGACAAAGAGTCAATGAACAAATGTTAGTTGCTCGTGGAATTGTATTCGTGTGTGAAAGCATCAAAATAAGGTAAGGGGTGAGAGAGTGTTTGAATTCATGAGTATAATATATTGTGAGATGAACGGGAAAACCGTATTTCCCAACAATTCATCCGGGACTTGCTACGTACGGCAGTAGCCCTTTGAGAGATAAATTGATTAATTTGAAATATGAGAATTGTGAGATTAAAATGTGAAATAGAAATTTTTATAAGGTGTTGATTGATTTAATTTTCGATACTTGTGTGGTAGTTGACATTTGTTATTATTGTGATGTTGGATGTTGAATGAAATTATGTGTACATGTTTGCTTAGATGAAATTATGTGATGTGATAATAAAATATGGATGCATGGTTTGATATATGTTTACGATATGATAATGATGATTTTTGATTGATGATAGTGATGTTATAAAATTGTGATGAGTTTATACGATGATCAAGATTATTTATGATTAATGATATTATAAAATTGTGATGAAAATATTGAAGTACCCCATACTTGATGAGATAGTGATGATTCTTAAATATGGTGCTCTTAATGGAGTAGTCTAAGCTAACGAGGGGAGAAAATAAATATTGTGAATTTGTGAAGTGAAGATTATTTGGTCATCATATAGGTAGGGCCTGACAAGCCTAGTGATTATGGGGAAGTACAACTGAATGAGCCTGATTGTGGCGGTCTGCTGTCGAGCCTTAAGGCAAGATTGTTAGACCTTGGAGGTATTCCGGTGGGGAATTCCTAGGTGACTTGGAGGTAGCACTCCAAATTTCGGGAGCTACCATGCAACACACGTTTACCTCGACTGTCGCGTATATGTGTCTCGGGTTGAGTTGAGGGGATCTATGAGGACAGGGCCAATTTGAATTGTCCGTCCACCAGGATGGTGGCATAATATCATGGCCTCCTAACCAAGTACTTCAGAGTTAGAATGGTACCACGTTGTGAAGTAGAGTCTAAGCTCATGCATAGCATTGCATTTCCTTGTGATTGTTTTGTTATGATTGATGTGTTTTAAAGGTAATATTAATTAGATGATTTGATACATATTATAATGAGATGATTATTTTACTTGAGTGACCTTGATGTTATAGTATGATACTATTTAATTAAATATTTTGATATATCGTAAAGTGATTATGATACGGCTCTATTATGATTGTCTGCGTGTTCTTCTTACTCATATTATACTATTAACATGATTTCAAAACTCACCTCCTTTGTTGTTTGTGTTTGACTGGCTGGGCCCTGCGTTTGCGAAATCGTAGTTATTACAGGTTATTGAGTCTTGAAGTTCAAGTTTGGGAGGAACCCCACTCTAATAGGTGATACCGGGAATAAGGGTTTTAATTTGTATTTTACTTATTTAATTTGAATCAATTTTTTGTATGAAAACCTTAAAAGTACTAGTAAGTTTTTAGAATTAAATCAAGTAATTATACTTAAATCAAGTTCATTGAGATTAAATTGTTTTATTTGAGTAATAAAATTTGAATTGTTGCATGTGTACTTTGAGAAACGTGATATCCTAAATTAGTTACAAAAGATTTTATTTTCTTGAAAACAAAATTTTATTTATCCGTTGAAAATTTTATAGGAATATGATATAAATTATTATATATATTATTTTGGGATTTAGGGTGTCACATGCTACCTCCAAGTCACCTAGGAATTCCCCACCAGAATACCTCCAAAGTCTAACAATCTTGCCTTAAGGCTCGACAGCAGACCGCCATGATCAGGCTCATTCAGTTGTACTTCCCCAGAATCACTAGGCTTGTCAGGCCCTACCTATATGATGACAAAATAATCTCCACTTCACAGATTCAAAATATTTATTTTCTCCCCTCGTTGGTTTACGATACTCCATTAAAACTTACATCTCAAACACAAATTGAAATCACTATTATATCATCAACTATGGGGTTAACTTACTATTCTCATCACAATTTAGAACATCACTAACATTAATCATACATCATCATCATCACATAAACTCCTCACAAATTTATAGCATCACTATCATCAATCAAACATCATCACATAAACTTATCACAAATTTATAACATCACAACTATTAATCATACATCATCATCATCACATAAAATTATAACAACACATCAATCTTTTGTTATCACACCACATAAACTCATCTAATCACAAATATATATAAATTTAATTCGACACCCAATATCACAATAATATCAATTTCACACATTCAAAGAAATTAAATCAATCAACACCCTACAAATATATTTATTCCATATTTTAATCTCACAATTTCCATATTTGTAAATTAATTAATTTATCCCTCAAAGGGCCACTACCATACGTAGCGAGCCACGGATGAATCGTTGGGAAATACGGTTTTCCCATTCATCTCACAATATATTATATTCATGAATTCAAACGCTTTCTCACCCCTTACCATATTTTGACACTTTCATCTATGAATACGATTCGACGCCCAAACAGTCTTTGTTCTTTGACTCTTTGTCCTTCAATCGATCTAACTCGACAGTTTATGGGTAAACGTAAAAAATAAATTATGAGGAGATATTCTAAAAAACTAAATTCGAAAATCGGTCAAAGAAAATTACCATAAATCTGAAAACCAATCAGTGGATAATATAGCCATTTATCACACAGTCATTTTGGCGTTGGTTTCACTAAAATCGAACTTACGGTGAAGGAGAACGGTGCAAAATAAGGATTTCTGGAAACGGAGAAATCGAGTATTTTAGAGAGAAATTCGGGTTGTTAAAAATCTGAAAAATTATGTTTAATTGAATAGATAAATGAGTAAAACAACATACTGAAATTTGGACGAAAATAGAGAAACTTTTCTGAGACAGTTATTGATCGTCGGTGCCAAACGATACGATTACTATTGGTTTCCTCTTGATTTTAGTGGTGCTGGCCGTAAGCTTCTTTGTTTGTTCTTTTTATTTTATTTTATTAACAATTTAAATCATTTACACACATGGGTCAAACCCATTAGACTCGGTTTTACTATTACTATTTTATTTTATTAAAAAAAATACAATTTCATTAATAAAACATTATTAATATTTCAAAACTAATAATTTTTAAAATACATTAATAACCAAAACTCTCATATTCAAATTAATCACTATAATTATACTTATTTTTTTTCAAAATACTCACATTATAATAATACCATCATTTTAGAAAATAGTCAAAATTATAAAATAAATAAATATAACATCAATATTTTATATTTATTACTAAATCATAATAAATATATATAAAATCACAATACCATAACTGTAACACCCCAAATTTTATAATAAACTATTTTATTAATTAAATAGAATTTTAAATAATTAATTTAATGACTAATATTATTTTAGAATATATGTTGATAAATTTCGTGGCTGATTTTCGTTATATGGATGCTTTCTATGATGTGCTAGTTTGATACATGTTATATTACATGAGCGATATAAATAATACATATTATATTTTATTAATTATTTGATATATTAAAAAAAAATAATAATAGTATTTTAGTATAATATATATTTTAAAGAAAAAGATTTTATGCGATTTTACGTGTATATAAGTGTAACCAATTAATATAATACTTTTATGTGCGCTTGACTGATGTTAGGAATACACATAGTTATATTTCGATTATTTATAACTATTTTCTATTTTTAGTTATTATTTTTTTTTTATAAACAAGTATCTTGATATAGAATTGATATTGTGTTTGATTTCGTTTAATTTTAAATACTTGTTATGGTATTGTGATTTTATATATATTTATTATGATTTAGTAATTAATATAAAATATTGAAGTTATATTTATTTATTTTATAATTTTGATTATTATCTAATATGATTGTATTATTATATTGTAAATATTTTGAGAAATAAGTATAACTGTAGTGATTATTTTGAATATGAGAGTTTTTATTATTAACATATTTTAGAAGATTAATAACCTTATTTTATAAAATAATAGTTTTGAAATATTTGTAATATTTAGTAATTAAATTATGCTAAAAAAAATGTTAAAACATTAGTTTTAGTAATTATTGGTTTTATTTAAAAATAAATAAAGGGACCAATTGGTTGGACCCATGTGTGAACCCTAATTGTTAATAAAACAACACAAACAAAAAAAAGGGAAGGGAGTTGAATGGGAAGCCGTAGAACCAAAGAGTAAACACAACAACAACCTATCGTTTTTGACACCGGTGATCGATAATTGTTCCATAAAAACTTCTCCGTTTTTATTCCAATTTAAGTATGTTATTTCATTCATTTCACTTGTCAATTAAACATAATTTTCCAGATTTTTAACAAACCCAATTTCTCTCTAAAATACCCGACTTCTTCGTTTGTAGAATTCGTTATTTTGCACCGTTCTCCTTCACCGTAAGTCCGATTTGAGTGAAACCAACGCCAAAACGACCGTGTGAAACGTGACTATATTATTCACTGATTGGTTTTCTGATTTATGGTAATTTTCTTTGACCGAATTTCGAAATCAGATTTTAGACTATTTTCTCATAATTTATTTTTGACGTTTACCCATAAATTGTCGAGTTAGATCGATTGAAGGACAAAAAGTCAAAGAACAAATATTGTTTGCTCGTGGAATTGTACTCGTGTCTGAAAGCGTCGAAATAAGGTAAGGGGTGAGAGAGCGTTTGAATTCATGAGTATAATATATTGTGAGATGAACGGGAAAACCGTATTTCCCAACGATTCATCCGGGGCTCGCTACGTATGGCAGAAGCCCTTTGAGGGATAAATTAATTAATTTACAAATATTGAAATTGTGAGATTAAAATATAGAATAGAAACATTTGTAGGGTGTTGATTGATTTAATTTCATTGAATGTGTGAAATTGATATTATTGTGATATTGGGTGTCGACTTAAATTTATGTATATATATATTTGTGTGTGTGTGTGTGTGTGATTAGATGAGTTTATGTGATGTGATAATAAAAGATGGATGTGTTGTGGTAGTTTTATGTGATGATGATGATATATGATTAATTATTGTGATGTTATAAATTTGTGAGAAGTTTATGTGATGATGTTTGATTGATGATAGTGATGCTATAAATTTGTGATGAGTTTATGTGATGAGATATGATTAGTGATAGTGATGTTGTGAATTTGTGATGAGAATATTGAAGTAACCCCATAATTGGTGAAATAATTATGATTTCAATTTGTGTTTGAGATGACGGTTTTAATGGAGTATCATAAACCAACGAGGGGAGAAAATAAATATTGTGAATTTGTGAAGTGGAGATTATTTTGTCATCATATAGGTAGGGCCTGACAAGCCTAGTGATTATGGGGAAGTACAACTTAATGAGCCTGATCGTGGCGGTCTGCTGTCGAGCCTTAAGGCAAGATTGTTAGACCTTTGAGGTATTTCGGTGGGCAATTCCTAGGTGACTTGGAGGTAGCACTCCAAATGTCGGGAGCTACCATGTAACACACGTTTACCTCGACTGTCACGTATATGTGTCTCGGGTTGAGTTGAGGGGATCTATGAGGACAGGGCCAATTTGAATTGTCCGTCCACCAGGATGGTGGCATAGTATCATGGCCTCCTAACCAAGTACTTCAGAGTTAGAATGGTACCACATTGTGAAGTAGAGTTTAAGCTCATGCATAGCATTGCATTTTCTTGTGATTGTTTTGTTGTGATTGATGTGTTTCAAAGATAATAATAATTAGATGATTTGATGTATATTATAATGAGATGATTATTTTACCTGAGTGACTTTGATGTTATAGTATGATACTATGTAAGTAAATATTTTGATATATCGTAAAGTGATTATGATACGGTTCTATTATGATTATTTGCGTGTTCTTCTTACTCATATTATACTATTAACATGATTTCAAAACTCACCTCCTTCGTTGTTTGTGTTTGACTGGCTGGGCCCTGCGTTTGCGAAATCGCAATTATTACAGGTTAATGAGTCTTGAAGTTCAAGTTTGGGAGGAACCCCGCTCTGATAGGTGATACCGGGAATAAGGGTTTTAATTTGTATTTTACTTATTTAATTTGAATCAAATTTTTGTATGAAAACCTTAGAAGTACTAGTAAGTTTTTAGAATTAAATCAAGTAATTGTACTTAAATCAAGTTTATTGAGATTAAATTGTTTTATTTGATTAATAAAATTTGAATTGTTGCATGTGTATTTTGAGAAACGTGATATCCTAAATTAGTTACAAAAGTTTTTAATTTCTTGAAAATATAATTGTATTTATCCGCTGCAAATTTTATAGAAATATGATACAAATTATTATTTATATTATTTTGGGATTTAGGGTGTCACATTAGTGGTATCAGAGCGGGTCTGTCCAATCAGGCCGAGTGGGTCGAATGTCGATTCAGTGTTAGTCGAATGTCAGTCGTGTCAATTGTGCTTTCTTGTGTAGTAATTATTTTCACTATGATTGTTTTCCTATTTTATTATTGTGTTAAGTGTTATATGCTTTTGGTATTATTATACATATTTTTGAGATTACTAATTAAGTGTCTAATATTTGCTTCCTCTAATTGTGTTATGGATTCTACATTCCTACCTAAATGAGTAAATAAAATATGAAATTACTTGTTAAGATTTGAGTTAGCTTTAATTGTTAACAAGATTATGTTAGTTACTTGTTGCTTATTGTTTGTCTTTTGAACTATGATTTTTGCGCTATTGTTTTATATGAATAGTTGAAAGTAATAATTTTGATTGACCAGCTCTATGTTTCAAGTTACTAATCTCATTCAGGTAATCTTAGTTATCAAATGTAATACCTCACTAGTTAGTTGTTTTAAAGTTCGACTTTCACCCTTAACCAATTTAAAATATTTAGTTTTGACATGTATTTGTTTAATGTGTTTGATCTAATAACTAATTGATTGAAACATTGATTTCCGTATGGATTATATGTTTAAAACTTCAAGTGTTAGACTTTTACTAGGTACAAATTATTATTATTATTATTATTATTATTATTATTATTATTATTATGTTGAAACTCAATTTAGAGATAAAAGGATGTTTCGTTCTAAACTTTGAGTTAGATAGGAAATATGTCTCTTACGTTTAAAGTTTTAATTTTGACTATAAATTTATTATTTTTATTTTATGTTGGTTTGTGTTATAAAAAAAATTTGATTTTAAATCGTGAATGTTAACTTTAAATCACTTGAAAGTGTTGATGGTTGTATCTAGATGAGTAGAGTTTTGATATTGGTTTGAAAACAATTTAGAATGTTCGTCATGATTTAGATAGTATGAAATTCATATTATTAGCAATATTAATTTTTGAATATTAGAGGTTGGTAGAACTTAGAATTTTTTTTAAAAACGACATTTTGAAGGAGTTAATGTTTACTTATTTTGTATGATGAAAATATCTTTTGTTTGATTTAATCTTTATTATTTTAAAGAAATTAAATTCAGTTGAATTTTTGTTGATTTCTAAAATAACAATAATTATATGTTATTGATTTTATTTAATGTTTAAAACAGTTTAAAATTAACAATATGTTTTACTATGTTTTGTTTTTAAGAAAATTGAAAAGAGTTGTTATTATCTTGGTTTAGGGGGCTGGTGTGAATATTGAATTGTGAGGGTGTTGGGATATTTATTTGAAATGATTGATTTTCTTGATTGTGATATTATGAATTCATTAGAGTTTGACTCGATGTTAGAATTTTAGAGTTTAAGAACTCTTCAGTGATTTACAATAGTACTAATGATAAAATATCTACCAATTGAGAAAGAGAAGGAAAAAACATATTAATATTATTATTATTATTTTATTGAAACACAATTTAAAAAAAAAATGTTTCTTTCTAAACCCTACTTGAATAGAAAACATATCTCTTATGTTTAAATTTTTAATTTTGACTAAAAAAAAAATTCTTATTTTTTTATTTTGAATTGATATCTGTGGAAAAAAAAAGAGATCTTGTGATTGTCTTCATTCATATTGTTATTGATTTTAAGATAATGTGGTTGATATTATTGCCAATTAAAAATCTCGTCTTGAAAAATAGTTATGAAATTTAAAAATTCAGTTTTTATATGGGCACGTAACTTGATTTTATTAAAAGTGAAAATTACTTGAAAATGTTGATGGATGTACTTAAATGATTAAAATTTTGACATTGCTTTTGAAATCAATTTAGGACATTCATCATGATTTTGAAATAGTATAAAATTCACATTATTATAAATAGTAATTCTTGAATAATCAGGTTTGGTTGAAATTTTATAGTTAGACTTTTAGAAACAAAAATTTTGAAGGGATTAAATTTGATTGATTTATAAGAGGAAATATTTTATGAATGAATTATTGTTGACTTATTTTAGAGAATTAGATTGTGTTGGAGTTTTGTTGATTCTAAAAATAATAATAAAAATATATATTTATGATGATTTTATTTAAAATTTAGATTAGTCACACAAGAGAAAAATAATTTATGCCAAGTTTTACTATGTGCTATTATTTTTAAGAATAATAATAATAAGCTAGGAGATTTGTTGTAAAAATAGTTTTTAAGAAATTAGGAAATAAAAAATATATAACTATTTTAGAAGTCTTGAAGAATTAGAAAACTTTGTATCTAATTTAATATACATGATTTGATTTGATTTCAAAATATAGGTTAGAAAAAAAAATATTTTTTTAAGAGTGCTTAAATATCTTGAGAGGTATTTTGGTGGGAAGAATATTGGTGAAATTTTAGTAATCATATTGATTTTTAAAAGTATAAAAAAAAAAATCGTCAGATTTATTAAGAAGTAACCCAAGGAAAAATTTGAAATTATAAAGAAAAATTATTTTTTGGTATTAAAAGATTAGTGATCTTTTTTAAATAATTTAAGTGTTTGCAATCAAATTTTAGAGTTTTGATTAACCACTAAAATAATTTATGTACTACGAGATTTATCTTAATTTTATGATTGTTATATTAACTTGGAGTAAACATAGTTGCATATTACTTTACCTAATAATTGAAAAATCCTTGTTTCAATCTTTGTTAAATGATAAAAATTGATTAAAAGAAAAATTAATTAATTATTTATTTGTGATCAATTTGTAAATATTGAATCAGTAAGAGAATATTCTACATCATGATGTCAATTGATGAAATAGTTATATGCATGTATATGATTATGTGAATATGAAATTGTTTGTGTTTCAAGTGTTCTAATTTTTGGGAATAAGTGTATAGAGTTAGAGTAATCGAGAGCATTTAAAAGTGGAATAGTTCTATATTTCTTCAATCGAATTATTGAGTATATATTGATGTTATTTTTCTTTCTTTTGTTGTTGTAGCTAGTTGTAAATTACAAAAGTCAAGCGTGAAGTAAATGTCATCCAAAATTGTCTGCACTGGGTTCTCCCCTCTATACTTGTAGGCCAAAAAGACGTATACCGCTGTAAACTCAACAAAGTCCTTAATACGTGGAAATAAAACAATTCCATATATAATTAAGGCGAGCAAATACATGAAAGTGTCCCATTTTTCATCTCTTGCTAAGTTTACTATTTTCTCTTCAAGATATTTTATTGGGAATCCGATCAAAGTATATTTGTTGATTATATTGTCTTCTATTTCCTTTATAGGTATATCAAGTGTTTCAGCAATTGTTTTCAGTGAGGGATAGTGCTTTATATATTGGTAAGGTTTGCTCCCCTTCATAAGATATCCCATTATTCGTTCGAACTCCTTCAAATATTGGGGCCAACTGAAAGTCCTTAAAGGTGAAACACCTGAAAGAAGGGTCGTAGAATTCGGTTAACACTGTAAGGGCACCCACTTGCATATTCACTTCAAGTAAATCAAGAATTTTGTCAAATATCCCCATAAATTTTACATGATGTACTGTTTTTCAACATCCAAGCAAGATTCTTAAGGTTCCTTATATCTGATTTGAGAACCCTCATTGGCAAGGTCTTTTTTAATGGAGTAATGTTTGAGCCACCATTTGATCTCATGTTTCTTGCAGTTAAAGTTATTCACAACAAGCTTTAATTTTTATGGTTTTGATAATAAAATGATAATGATTTTTTCAAAAGTGACCATGATAAAGAATATGATGCAAAAAAAATGATGATGAGGAGAGCGAAGAAAAAAAAACTTGGGTATACTAGAAGGTAAAAGTGAACATGGCATAGATTAGTTTTTTCATATGTACGTGTGATTTACACAATTATTTTTTTTTTTATGTTGTGAACCTTATTATGGGTAGCTCTATAGTTCTAAATTGATTCGTAGAGCACACAACTCAATTATAAAATACTAAACCAATTAATAGGTAAACTATTAAAATAGAAATATTATAGAAAATGTCAACTATAGGTGAGACTTTCATGACAACCAAACATGATTTACATCTAGAAGATTAACATTACACAGTCTCTAACTTATCTTAGGTTGCACTCAGTCCAGGTATGAAGCTCACTCATAAGTGTGTGAATCGTGTTAGGGTGTATAAAAAATGAAATAAAATAAAATAACATAAATCGTCACAATAAAAATAAATTAACAAGACACGTATAATTATATTCACAATATAACAAAATAAATAAAATAATAAGGGCAATATAAATAAAAAAATAAATAATAAATTAATTATATATAATTAATTAAATTGGACTTGACTCTTAAAAGTGTAACACCCCAAATTTTATAATAAACTATTTTATTAATTAAATAGAATTTTAAATAATTAATTTGATGACTAATATTATTTTAGAATATATGTTAATAAATTTCGTGGCTAATTTTCGTTATATGGATGCTTTCTATGATGTGCTAGTTTGATACATGTTATATTACACGAGTGATATAAATAATACATATTATATAGATAATAGTATTTTAGTATAATATATATTTTAAAGAAAAAGATTTTATGCGATTTTACGTGTATATACGTGTAACCAATTTATATAATACTTTTATGTGCGCTTGACTGATGTTAAGTATACACATAGTTATATTTCAATTATTTATAACTATTTTCTATTTTTAGTTATCTTTTTATAAACTATTATCTTGATATAGAATTGATATTGTGTTTGATTTCGTTTAATTTTAAATACTTGTTATGGTATTGTGATTTTATATATATTTATTATGATTTAGTAATTAATATAAAATATTGATGTTATATTTATTTATTTTATAATTTTGACTATTTTCTAATATGATGGTATTATTATAATGTGAGTATTTGGAGAAATAAGTATAATTGTAGTGATTATTTTGAATATGAGAGTTTTTATTATTCACATATTTTAGAAGATTATTTACTTTATTTTATAAAATTTTAGTTTTGAATATTAGTAATATTTAGTAATTAAATTATGTTAAAAAAATGTTAAAACATTAGTTTTAGTAATTATTGGTTTTATTTAAAAATAAATAAAGGGACCAATTGGTTGGACCCATGTGTGAACCCTAATTGTTAATAAAATAAAACAAACAAAAAAGGGAAAAGATTCAATGAAAAAAGGGAAAAGTGGATATATTATCCACTGATTGGGTTTCTTATTTATGATCGATTGAAGGACAAAGATTCAATGAAAAAATGTTGTTTTCTCGTGGAATCATATTCATGTGTGAAAGCGTCAAAATAAGGTAAGGGGTGAGAGAGCGTTTGAATTCATGAGTATAATATATTGTGAGATGAACGGGAAAACTGTATTTCCCAATGATTCTTCTGGGGCTTGCTACGTACGGAAGTAGCCCTTTGAGAGATAAATTGATTAATTTGAAATATGAGAATTGTGAGATTAAAATGTGAAATAGAAATTTTTATTTGTGTGGTGTTGATTGATTTAATTTTTGATACTTGTGTGGTAGTTGATATTTGTTATTATTGTGATATTGGATGTTGAATGAAATTATGTGTACATGTTTGACTAGATGAAATTATGTGATGTGATAATAAAATATGGATGCATAGTTTGATATATGCTTATGTGATGATAATGATAATTTTGATTGATGATAGTGATGTTATAAAATTGTGATGAGTTTATACGATGATCATGATTATTTATGATTAATGATATTATAAAGTTGTGATGAAAATATTGAAGTACCCCATACTTGATGAGATAGTGATGATTCTTAAATATGGTGCTCTTGATGGAGTAGTCTAAGCTAACGAGGGGAGAAAATAAATATTGTGAATTTGTGAAGTGAAGATTATTTTGTCATCATATAGGTAGGGCCTGACAAGCCTAGTGATTCTGAGGAAGTACAACTAAATGAGCCTGATCGTGGCGGTCTGCTGTCGAGCCTTAAGGCAAGATTGTTAGACCTTGGAGGTATTCCGGTGGGGAATTCCTAGGTGACTTGGAGGTAGCACTCCAAATGTTGGGAGATACCATGCAACATATGTTTACCTCGACTGTCGCGTATATGTGTCTCGAGTTGAGTTGAGGGGATCTATGAGGACAGGGCCAATTTGAATTGTCCGTCCACCGAGATGGTGGCATAGTATCATGGCCTCCTAACCAAGTACTTCAGAGTTAGAATGGTACCACATTGGGAAGTAGAGTCTAAGCTCATGCATAGCATTGCATTTCCTTGTGATTGTTTTGTTGTGATTGATGTGTTTCAAAGGTAATATTAATTAGATGATTTGATGCATATTATAATGAGATGATTATTTTACTTGAGTTACTTTGATGTTATAGTATGATACTATTTAATTAAATATTTTGATATATCGTAAAGTGATTATGATACGGTTCTATTATGATTGTTTGTGTGTTCTTCTTACTCATATTATACTATTAACATGATTTCAAAACTCACCTCCTTCGTTGTTTGTGTTTGACTGGCTGGGCCTTGCGTTTGTCTGTGAAAAAAGGAGTTGCCACCAATTTTATTTTTTTAAAAGGGAAAATTAGATAAAATCTAAAATAAAATTCTTGAACCAAAAAAACAGTTTCGATAGTCAATTACGAATAGGGAAATTAATATTACCCTACATCGTTCATTAAAACGGTTACCCTATAACTAATTTTACATAAATTATTTATTTATTTAATTACTTATATTTTACCCCCTAAAAGTATAATAAAAGAGAAAAATAAAATATTTACATTAATAAAAGAAGGGAAAAAAATTTATTAATTTGGTTTGACAAGGACAAGACCTTGCTCGTACGTATCTCCATATGCAATAAGAAAATCAAAATACACGTAATTGTTGGGTAGAAAATATTTATGTGTGTGACACCCTAAACCCAAATTAAAATAGAAAGTGAAATGTGTTAGTTTTGAAAGAGATTTGCAGCAGTTCCAAAATAAATTATACGAAATTTATTTTAAGTTATAAGGTTCAAGAATATCACACTCACACTTACACAAAATGCTTGCATAAAAATTTTCAATAAAAATTCGTTTTATATCGAATATAGTTGAGGTTTATTAAATAAAACTTTTGACGTAAAACATGCTCTAAACTTAGGGACAATTAATTTCTAAATTTGAATAAAAGATAAAAATAACAAAATTGATCTATTGAATTAACAAAACTCTAAATTATTTCATAACTCAATAAAATGCAACAAATTACTCCCACCCAGTATCACCTATCAGAGCGTGGATCACCAACCGATAACCTGAAATGACTGCGCTCTCGCAAGCGCCAAACACAAGCAACGAGGGGTGAGCTTCGAAAACATGTAATAGTATAAAATAATTGAGAAGAACACGTAAAATATATTAAACACCGTATCATATCAAATTACAACCAACAAGAATAATCAAGGTAAAACATTGATACAATCCACAACATCAAGTAAGTAGATACACAAATCATGTAATGTTATGCATGCTCTTATACTCTAGACTCCTCCTCTTTCTTTGGTACCATTCTAACTCTGAAGTACTTGGTTAGGAGGCCATGATACTATGCCACCATCCCGGTGGACGGACAATTCAAATTGGCCCTGTCCTCATAGATCCCCTCAACTCAACCCGAGACACATATACGCGACAGTCGAGGTAAACGTGTGTTGCATGGTAGCTCCCGACATTTAGAGTGCTACCTCTAAGTCACTTAGGAATTCCCCACCCGAATACCTCCAAGTTCTGACAATCTTGCCGTAAGGCTCAACAGCAGACCGCCACGATCAGGCTCATTCAGTTGTACTTCCCCATAATCACTAGGCTTGTCAGGCCCTACCTATATGATGACCAAATAATCTCCACTTGAAAAGTTATCAACAATTACTTTCTCCCCTCGTTGGCCTAGGTTACTTACTCCATTAATGGAACCATCATTGGCACGGGTCAAATTAAACACAATATGCATTTCATGATATCATCATTGCAGATTTCCATAGTCATTCATTACATTCAGAGTTTATCATCATAATACGGCAGCTCAAACAATAAAGGGTCTTCACTCACATATAATAGTAATAATAATAATAATAATAGATCATTCAGACACACCACATCAATTGCAAGGCAAATAATTACAACTTATCGCATTTTATCTCATATATCAATATCAAGGATAAATAAAAACAAAGCACAGAATGCATCAAATACACCATTCTACAATAATTCAACTATCACACGATCTTCAAAAATCAAATCAAACAACATCCTATAAAATTTTCTAATTAATATTTTAACCTCACAAAATTAAAGTTTGCTCATTAGTCAATTATTACTCAAAAGGCTTCTGCCATTCGTAGCGAGCTCCGAATGAATTGTGGGAAATACGGTATTCCCGTTCATCTCACTTAATTTATACTCACGCATTCGAACTCACTCTCACCCCATACCTTAGTTTGACGCTTTCGTAAGATATAAGAATCTGAACAATTTCAACAACCATCACATGTCGACAACGCTCAACGAACGAGTCCAAAAGCATCGATGAATTTGCATCGTCAATGAAACGTGGCTGATAATTTACACGAGCATAAAAATGTTACACAGTTAATTAAAAATATTATGTGAAGAAACATATTCAAAATCTTGTGAAAAGGTTATTAGAAAATGCCTCACCGACATGTTGGAGCGCCGATAGGGTCCGACTTCAACTTCCTCAAAACAGACAAACGAGTAGTGCTTCTTGAAGGTTTCGACGAGAGGAATTCAAAAACGATATCAGTTTTTGAAGATGATGAACGCGTTGTCCGGAATTCAAGAAAACAGCCGCGACAATGGTGGAAACCCATTTTTTAAAATGTAACGGTTGGCGATTTCGGGCATAGGTAACGAAAGAGGGTGTTTCGTGGAGTCCAAATATGGTCTTGGTTTCCGTTGGTGATAGCCATAGTGCCCGGAATCTTGATCAAAAGGTGAAGGTTTGATTTTTGACAAAGAGAAATAAGACGTTTCAAGTTGCGATTCAAGTTGAGAATGAAAGAGGAGGTCACAACGATCACGAATGTGGTCTCAGTTTTGTGAGGCATCCACCGTAATGATTGTGGTTGACGAAAAAGAGAAAGAGGAGAAAGTTTGCGGCGATGCTTACACGAAGAAGAAGGAGGAACGCATTTTGTGCATTTGTTCTCATTTTTGTTTCTCTAATATTATTATTATTATTATTATTATTAATTAATTGATTAAAATTTACTCTTGCATAGAAGCCCAATCCATAAAACAAATCTTTCTCATGTTTTTTTTAAATACAATTAATTTTTAAAATATTACTAATATTTCAAACCTAATATTTTATAAAATAAAGTAATTAATTTTTTTTTAAAAAAAAAACATTAATAATTAAGATTCTCATATTCAAAATAATCACTATAATTATACTTATATTTTTCAAATACTCACATTAAAATACTATCATTATTAGAGTATATTTGAAATTATAAAATAAATAAATATAACATCAAATTATTTATCTACAATAATATTTAATTAAAAAATAATTTATTATAAATTTTGGGGTGTTACAATTCTCCCCTCCTTATATAAATTTCGTCCTCGAAATTTATGGTGAACAATAGAGAACTAATACCTAATTAAGCACCCTCAAAGAATTCACTCGTTACCTAAGCACTATATGTCAAGAATCAAATGGATTCTTCTGATAGGCTAACATAACAATGAATCATTTAAACACATGTAACATCTAACATTTCACTCTTAAAAAAAAATTACCATAATTTCTCACTATAATTTATAAAGGAAATAGAACATGTAGAATTTATCAATAACAATTTACTACCTTAAGTTGAATTAACGAAGAAAAATAATTAAATAAAAAAAAATATAAAATTTAAAGTTCAATTGACTTTTCAAATAATGCTCCATTAGTCTTACTCTTCTAAAAAAAACGTTTAAATCCTAACAACAATTACTCAACATATTTAATACAAGTTAGACTTATAGAGAAACAAAAAAAAAATTCACACTTTTAAGAATTACAAAGTGAAATGCATAACAACTCAATATCATGCAGTCACTTTAAAAGAACAAATATACAAAACCATATTGGGAGACATAAATTAATTTTCACG
Source organism: Cicer judaicum (assembly GCA_037974835.1). Taxonomy (NCBI): domain Eukaryota; kingdom Viridiplantae; phylum Streptophyta; class Magnoliopsida; order Fabales; family Fabaceae; genus Cicer; species Cicer judaicum. Next base: position 558,245 of record JBBPBS010000214.1, on the reverse strand, counting down.
TATTCTTAACACAGTTTTTTTTTCTTTTCTTTTTAACCAATCAACATTTATAGTGTATGCTATTTGTAATTTATAATTAAAATAATTTAGAACAACATACATTATAACCAAATAAGCATAGTCAACAGCTAAAATATAAGGCAATAATTTAAAAATGGCATCAATAAGAACTCAATCGCAGTTTATGTGAATTATAATTATTCCTCTGCCAAAATAGCTAACAGTCATGTTTATTTCACTTAGAAAACCAACTAAGTATAATTCATAATTCAAAATTTTTTTTCAACTCAATTAAATAGTCAAAATAATATTTCAAGTAAGTAAAGGATAGTCAAATCAACTAGTGATGATGAACTTAATTGCCTAATACATGACTGTAACAACAATAGAAATGACACTTAAATTAAACTTAATTCAACAATCAGACAAAAGAAATATTAAATTATCTCACTTTTAAACACTCCTAACAAGTCTAAACTCTATACACACATTCCCTTCAAAACCATTTAGAACACCTAAACCACAAGCAATTTTATATTCACAAAATCAAAACACAAGTTAGAGCTCAACCAACAGAGAGCAATATAACGAGAAACAAAAACAAGTTTTTCCTATATCAAAAGCCAAATATAAATATGCAATACATCCCTTTCAAAACCAGTAAAATAAATTTTAAAAACAACAAAATACTCTAGTTTTGTAAGAATCTTATTTCAATGAATTAGGTCCCCAGAGAGAAAGTTATGCTTGCTTAATATAAGTCACACATACACACTATATATGTAGGCCTTTGTCTGGTTTGTAAAATTTTCAAGAATAACTCTATATAAATTTATTCAAAATACTCCTATTTACTAAGAAGTCTCCAAGTAAAAAAAACTCACTTACCCTGAAGGTTACCAACATCACTTATTCTTACCAACATCACATATTAGGTTTGATGTGGTGCTACCACATGAGTTCTACAATAGTGCTACGTTAACTATTTCAGTAAACGCTAATCAATAAATATCCCTTCAGCATTAAATATACAAGTTATAATGTTAAATCAGATTAGTTGATATGAGTAGTACAAGTGTTTGTTGGCTAACTCATTAAGTTAGTGGTATAAAGGAAAAGGCAAGTATATTTTCTTCTCTGGTAAAAAGTCATGAAGTCAACAATCACCTAGACAAAGATTAGCTTTTGACATTGCATGCAAATTTAATTTTCCACATAATAACAAAAGAGTATATTGGTTTATGTTGGACAAAAAAAATATATTTATTATAAAACATATGAAAAGTATAAATCTTGATGTATAACATTCATAATATATAATAGTCACAGCCCACACAAACATATTTAACTGTAATGTAATGAGTAATGGCTACCACTATACAATGGATAATAGCTAACACTCATTGGTATGAAAAACAATTCATAACTTTTGCACAAACATTTAGATACTAAAGAATTTCCAACCTTGCGAGTCTCTCTTCCACTTTTTCTTATACCTTAATTTCAGTTTTTCTCTCTTCTCAACATTTGTGATTCATGTATACTAAATAACAAAAATTACGAAACTAAGAAATATGATAAATTGTTGCTGTCATATTTTAATATTAGAATAAATAATAACATAAAATTTTATTTAAGTTATAGAATTGAAAAACATTTGCAAACAAACAAGAAAGTCTGAAATATTCTGTTAACCAAAGCATTTATCAATTATTCATTCAAACAGAAAAACACATAAAAATTAATTCTTTAATGTGACAGAAGTTTTAGCTAATATTCTATATTTGTGTCTGGGAGATGTTTTAATGAATAGTTGTATATCCAAACTCCTCAAAGAGTTAAAACAGGGAATGAGAAGTGGTGATGTTGGAATATAGTAATGTTTTTATATGAGTTAAACCCCAAGACATTTTGTCTCCATTTTATAATTACAAATAATACTTTTGCATGTGGTGGAAATAGGAATAAAAATATAAAAATGCAAGTCAAAATAACAGTAACAGCACAGATAATTCATGAGTGCAAGTTCAAAATATTTGTTTGATACAGGGGAACAAGACAGCAAGGTCACAAATCTTGACGGACAAGTGCATGACAGACTCAATAACATTGGAAAAGGCACACGAATTCGATGATATACAATTTAAACAAAAACTAAAATACACAGCAAAGTCAAGAACGAAAAGGGATAAACAAGAAGCAAAAGAAACCACAAGAAGTAAGGAATTTTTGTAGTTTGCAGAATTTGAAATATATATATATAGTAAAAGCACACAATCTTTAAACTCAAACATAAAATTTCCATATAATACTACATAAACATACTCATCTTTATCTCAATCTACTACAAACAAGTTATTCAATTTTCTCTTTGATATATGCACGTTACAAAATCGTTTCAAGTCAAAAAGTTCTAAGAAATTTCAAATTTTTAGTGTCTAAATACTTCACATGAAAAATACTATGGTGGACCACCTTTGTGGACATGTGTTTAAAATTCACTTGAACCACTAATGATGATGGCAAGTATAATTATAGATTTCTTCCCAAATTTTACGGCCTAGGCAAGAAAAGTGAGTATGTCCTTCAAAACTTAACAAACATCAATCAAGTCAACATCTTAGCCGTTAAATCATACTTCTAAAGAGTGTAATTCATCATCATTAGAGTTTCAAATGACTTTTAAGCAATGGTTCACGATAGTAAAATTTCCCTACTAGACATGTATATCCAACAAACTTTACAAAACAAAATAATAATAACACAAGAAAATCTCAAATAATCACAAGCATAAATAAACATAACTAAGAGCAAGAATTACTAGTGGATTATCAAAATATTATAATAATGATAATAATAGTACAAAAGAATAACAAGAATCATCCAGGTAACACAATAAAAATGTAAATAACGAGTAACTATCCACACATAATCAAATAGCAGAGTTACCAGAATCAAATTTAAACATGTATGAACACGTCAAAAATAAACTCTTTATAAATCAGCATGTCTTTAAACTACATTGCAATTTTTAAACTAACTATTTTTATACTTGCAATCTTTAAACTAACTATTTTTAACTACAAATGCACATACTTAATTTGAAACACAACACGACAATTCTAACATAAAGATTTCACTTTAACATGACAAAACTCGGTGCTTATACAACAGAAAAATGTATGACAATCTATAAAGGGAGCTCGATCCATAAGGAGGAAAAATATGCTCTTCTAATAGACACACATTATGGCATTACTTAATTAAAACTCAGGATGATAAAACTATACAATGAATCCCACAAGGCTAAAAAAACAAAATATAGATGGTTGAATATATAATAATTTAAACATAAACTATTAAAATAAAATAAGATAGATTAACAATCACAATAAATAAAAAAAAGGAAAAGCCATACATTCAAGTATCATCATCAATTTAACCTTCAACAGAACAGTGTCATATTATTTGCCCAATGCAAAATAGCCAAAACAATAGACGTATGAGATTCTTTCACAACCAATAGGAGGCTACTAAAAGGAAAAGAAACAGGATTGTATAAAAGTTAACAGCCCATAAATTGCTAAAACATTGGTTGAATTTTACTGCCTTCATCTTTCTATGCAAATAACAAATCTTTAAAGGCTTGTCAATTGTGATTGGTATTTTATTATCAGACATATGATAGACATCTTTCTATCTAGTTATGCCTAAGCTTCACTTAGGATACTACATGGCATTTAATGTAAACTAGCAGAAGTATAAGCCAGAAGCTATTCATGATTTCAAATAAATGAAATTTTCACAAAATAACAGAACAATGTTAGTAACATACATAACAACTATATTCATACAAATACAAAACAAGTTAGAATTTTATGTCAATGGTTTGTATAGTTATCTTAACCCTTTTAAGTTTGATTAAACTTCACTAATGCAAATTGGAAACATGCCAAGATGATATAATGTACAATCCAATGAAAGTCACACCACGTAGCGCGTGTTCAATTTAATTTCACAATATTATCACATATCATACAACAGAAGTTCAATAAACACCTAATGAATAACAGTAAAAAAAGTAACACAATTGACAAGGACGCAAAAAAAAAAATCAATAGACACCTCACCCACACGGCCTGATTGGACAGACCTGCTCTGATACCACTAATGTGACACCCTAAACCCAAATTAAAATAGAAAGTGAAATGTGTTAGTTTTGAAAGAGATTCGCAGCAGTTCCAAAATAAATTATACGAAATTTATTTTAAGTTATAAGGTTCAAGAATGTCACACTCACACTTAAACAAAATGCTTGCATAAAAATTTTCAATAAAAATTCGTTTTATATCGAATATAGTTGAGGTTTATTAAATAAAACTTTTGACGTAAAACATGCTCTAAACTTAGGGACAATTAATTTCTAAATTTGAATAAAAGATAAAAATAACAAAATTAATCTATTGAATTAACAAAAATCTAAATTAGTTCATAACGCAATAAAATGCAACAAATTACTCCCACCCAGTATCACCTATCAGAGCGTGGATCACCAACCGATAACCTGAAATGACTGCGCTCTCGCAAGCGCCAAACACAAGCAACGAGGGGTGAGCTTCGAAAACATGTAATAGTATAAAATAATTGAGAAGAACACGTAAAATATATTAAACACCGTATCATATCAAATCACAACCAACAAGAATAATCAAGGTAAAACATTGATACAATCCACAACATCAAGTAAGTAGATACACAAATCAAGTAATGTTATGCATGCTCTTATACTCTAGACTCCTCCTCTTTCTTTGGTGCCATTCTAACTCTGAAGTACTTGGTTAGGAGGCCATGATACTATGCCACCATCCCGGTGGACGGACAATTCAAATTGGCCCTGTCCTCATAGATCCCCTCAACTCAACCCGAGACACATATACGCGACAGTCGAGGTAAACGTCTGTTGCATGGTAGCTCCCGACATTTGGAGTGCTACCTCTAAGTCACTTAGGAATTCCCCACCCGAATACCTCCAAGGTCTGACAATCTTTCCCTAAGGCTCAACAGCAGACTACCACGATCAGGCTCATTCAGTTGTACTTCCCCATAATCACTAGGCTTGCCAGGCCCTACCTATATTATGACCAAATAATCTCCACTTGAAAAATTATCAACAATTACTTTCTCCCCTCATTGGCCTAGGTTACTTACTCCATTAATGGAACCGTCATTGGCACGGGTCAAATTTGTCACTATTCAATTAAACACAATATGCATTTCATGATATCATCATTGCAGATTTCCATAGTCATTCATTACATTCAGAGTTTATCATCATAATACGACAGCTCAAACAATAAAGGGTCTTCACTCACATATAATAGTAATAATAATAATAATAATAATAATAATAATAATAATAATAATAATAATAATAATAGATCATTCAGACACACCACATCAATTGCAAGGCAAATAATTACAATTTATCACATTTTATCTCATATATCAATATCAAGGATAGATAAAAACAAAGCACATAATGCATCAAATACACCATTCTACAATAATTCAACTATCACACGATCTTCAAAAATCAAATCAAACAACATCCTATAAAATTTTCTAATTAATATTTTAACCTCACAAAATTAAAGTTTGCTCATTAGTCAATTATTACTCAAAAGGCTTCTGCCATTCGTAGCGAGCCCCGAATGAATTGTGGGAAATACGGTATTCCCGTTCATCTCACTTAATTTATATTCACGCATTCGAACTCACTCTCACCCCATACCTTAGTTTGACGCTTTCGTAAGATATAAGAATCTGAACAATTTCAACAACCATCACATGTCGACAATGCTCAACGAACGAGTCCAAAAGCATCGATGAATTTGCATCGTCAATGAAACGTGGCTGATAATTTACACGAGCATAAAAATGTTACACAATTAATTAAAAATATTATGTGAAGAAACATATTCAAAATCTTGTGAAAAGGTTATTAGAAAATGCCTCACCGACATGTGGAGCGCCGATAGGGTCCGACTTCAACTTCCTCAAAACAGACAAACGAGTTGTGCTTCTTGAAGGTTTCGACGAGAGGAATTCAAAAACGATATCAGTTTTTGAAGATGATGAACGCGTTGTCCGGAATTCAAGAAAACAGCCGCGACAATGGTGGAAACCCATTTTTTAAAATGTAACGGTTGGCGATTTTGAGCATAGGTAACGAAAGAGGGTGTTTCGTGGAGTCCAAATATGGTCTTGGTTTCCGTTGGTGATAGCCATGGTGCCCGGAATCTTGATCAAAAGGTGAAGGTTTGATTTTTGACAAAGAGAAATAAGACGTTTCAAGTTGCGATTCAAGTTCAGAATGAAAGAGGAGGTCACAACGATCACGAATGTGGTCTCAGTTTTGTGAGGCATCCACCGTAATGATTGTGGTTGACGAAAAAGAGAAAGAGGAGAAAGTTTGCGGCGATGCTTACACGAAGAAGAAGGAGGAACGCGTTTTGTGCATTTGTTCTCATTTTTGTTTCTTTAATATTATTATTATTATTATTATCATTATTATTATTATTAATTAATTGATTAAAATTTACTCTTGCATAGAAGCCCAACCCATAAAACAAATCTTTCTCATGTTTTTTTTAAATACAATTAATTTTTAAAATATTACTAATATTTCAAACCTAATATTTTATAAAATAAAGTAATTAATTTTTTTTTAAAAAAAAACATTAATAATTAAGATTCTCATATTCAAAATAATCACTATAATTATACTTATATTTTTCAAATACTCACATTAAAATACTATCATTATTAGAGTATATTTGAAATTATAAAATAAATAAATATAACATCAAATTATTTATCTACAATAATATTTAATTAAAAAAATAATTTATTATAAATTTTGGGGTGTTACAATGTGTTGTTCGATTTTTATTACTATTTTATTTTTATTATTTGTATTTATATATGTATAAAAAAATAAAAATGTAATGATAATAATAACGAAAAAAAGATGTGAGATATCTTTTCATGGATTATATCTTCTATTTTTGTTTTAAAGTGAAGAAAAATTAGTTTTTGTTAGAAAACAGCGTAGTACGACGATATGTGAACGAAATAGAAGGATGTGAGTGAAGCAGCCTGTTAAAAGATTTGTTCGTGCGTTGTCGGATATGTAGGGATACAAAGGTCACCAACGATTAGGGGTGAGTGATGTGACGCAGCGAGCGAGGAAGAATTTCATTTGGCAACAGCAACCATTAATTTTAATCATAAGAAAAAAAACTATGTATTCGTTGTTATATTTTTATAAACATCAACTACTTATCATTTTGTTAGTAATGTGTGGTTCAAAGAAAACAATTTTAGGAACAAGCAACTTTAGAAAAATGAAAGTTTAACATACGAGTTTATTTTTTGCATAAAAAAAAAAAGAGAGAAAAAAAAAAAGAATATCTTTTTAAAAGGATGCAATACAAAGACTAATAAGCAAAAAATTAGAGAAACAATAAGAAAGTGACACCTTACTACTTAATTGGTTTTTACCAGACTGATTTTCCAAAGATCTGATTATATGCTTCTCTTTTGCCTATTATTTTCTCTTCTTCTTTTTTTTTTTTTATACTCTCAATTGTGTTTCCCATTTCTACTATTGTTGTCAATTATTTATAGACTTTTTGGATGTAGGTTACAAAAGACAAAAAAATAATTGTCAATTGATCACCATTTTTATTACCATCAATTTATTTCTTTTTTATTCTTTTCATTCAATTGATAATCATTATATTGATTCTTATTATCATCAATCCATTTATTTTTATTCAATTATACATTTTTTTATGTTTTAGAAAGGAGTGAAATTTTCTAAAAAGGAATAAGAGGCAAACAAAAATTAAACGGATCCATGATTTTCTAAATTTTAAAGGCCAAACTATTTATTTTTATTATTATTATTACTATTATTATTACTATTATTATTATTCATTATTTTTTATTTAATTTTTTATATATTTATTATTTTTAATAAAAAATTTAAAAATAGCAAACAAAATTAGATGATCAAATAACTTAGATGATCCCATAACTTGATTGCTTATATCACCACACTTCCATATTTCACATCCATTTCTAAGCCAATCTTCTAACATAGTTAGACTACTATTTCATTCTCTTGTATAAGAACAATGTCATATATTGAGACGAGTACTCTATTTTCAATTGCTGAAGCTTTTGAGAGAAAAACTGATTTTCGTATGAAATTATTTTTATCATTGAGAAGTAACACAACAAACATAATTTTTTCAGCCATTGAGCAAGGTACTCACTAGCTCTACACTTCTTTATTTCTTTTCTATTAAATCAATTTTACAAACAATGAATTATAGAGGAATTATTGATTCAAAACTAAGTTTAACTAACTACTTATAGAACAAGTAACTACTTGCAACAAACTAACATACAGTTAGTAATTAACACCTTGCATCACCACCTTGTTTTTTGGCAAATGAATCATTTAAAAAAGTAGTTGTAGCATACAATTTTTACATAGAAAAGATATTTGTCATTAATTAATTAATCAAATTTGTATTTTTCAATGTCTTCTAAATAAAAATGAGAGTCATTAGAATATAATCAATTAAGTTTATTATAAAAATTATATATGTGATAACTTATTGTTAAAAAATTAGTTTAAAACGTTCCACAACATATATGAGGATAAAATATGAACTTCAGTCGAGGGAATTTTATTACAACAATGAATTCAAAATAGAAGACCTTATCTTATTTAAATTTTTCAAAAAAAAATCTAAAAAATTTATATCATGTCTTTAAAATTCACGAAAAAAATTAAATTGTTATTTGTGACACCCTAAATCCCAAAATAATATATATAATAATTTATATCATATTCCTATAAAATTTGCAGCGGATAAATAAAATTATATTTTCAAGAAAATAAATATTTTTGTAACTAATTTAGGATATCACGTTTCTCAAAGTACACATGCAACAATTCAAATTTTATTACTCAAATAAAACAATTTAATCTCAATAAACTTGATTTAAGTATAATTACTTGATTTAATTCTAAAAACTTACTAGTACTTCAAAGGTTTTCATACAAAAATTTGATTCAAATTATATAAGTAAAATACAAATTAAAACCCTTATTCCCGGTATCACCTATCAGAGCGGGGTTCCTCCCAAACATGAACTTCAAGACTCATTAACCTGTAATAACTGCGATTTTGCAAACGCAGAGCCCAGCCAGTCAAATACAAACAACGAAGGAGGTGAGTTTTGAAATCATGTTAATAGTATAATATGAGTAAGAAGAACACAAAAACAATCATAATAGAACCGTATCATAATCACTTTACGATATATCAAAGTATTTAATTAAATAGTATCATACTATAGCATCAAAGTCACTCAAGTAAAATAATCATCTCATTATAATATGCATCAAATCATCTAATTATTATTACCTTTGAAACACATCAATCACAATAAAACAATCACAAGGACATGCAATGCTATGCATGAGCTTAGACTCTACTTCACAATGTGGTACCATTCTAACTCTGAAGTACTTGGTTAGGAGGCCATGATACTATGCCACCATCCCGGTGGACGGACAATTCAAATTGGCCTTGTCCTCATAGATCCCCTCAACTCAACTCGAGACACATATACGCGACAGTCGAGGTAAACATGTGATGCATGGTATCTCCCAACATTTGGAGTGCTACCTCCAAGTCACCTAGGAATTCCCCACCGGAATACCTCCAAGGTCTAACAATCTTGCCTTAAGGCTCGACAGCAGACCGCCACGATCAGGCTCATTCAGTTGTACATCCCCATAATCACTAGGCTTGTCAGACCCTACCTATATGATGACAAAATAATCTCCACTTCACAAATTCACAATATTTATTTTCTCCCCTCGTTGGTTTATGATACTCCATTAAAACCGTCATCTCAAACACAAATTGAAATCATAATTATTTCACCAATTATGGGGTTACTTCAATATTCTCATCACAAATTCACAACATCACTATCATTAATCATATCTCATCACATAAAACTACCACAACACATCCACCTTTTGTTATCACATCACATAAACTCATCTAATCACACACACATATATATATATATATACATAAATTTAAGTCGACACCCAATATCACAATAATATCAATTTCACACATTCAATGAAATTAAATCAATCAACACCCTACAAATGTTTCTATTCTATATTTTAATCTCACAATTTCAATATTTGTAAATTAATTAATTTATCCCTCAAAGGGCTTCTGCCATACGTAGCGAGCCCCAGATGAATCGTTGGGAAATACGGTTTTCCCGTTCATCTCACAATATATTATACTCATGAATTCAAACGCTCTCTCACCCCTTACCTTATTTTGAAGCTTTCACACACACATACGATTCCACGAGCAAACAACCTTTGTTCATTGACTCTTTGTCCTTCAATCGATCTAACTCTATAGTTTATGGGTAAACGTTAAAAATAAATTATGAGAAGATACTCTAAAAACTAAATTCGAAATTCGGTCAAGCAAAATTACCATAAATCAGAAACCCAATCAGTGGATAATATAGCCACTTTTCACACGGTCGTTTTGGCGTTGGTTTCACTCAAATCGGACTTACGGTGAAGGAGAACGGTGCAAAATAAGGATTTCTGTAAACGGAGAAATCGGGTATTTTAAGGAGAAATTCGGGTTGTTAAAAATCTGAAAAATTGTGTTTAATTGAATATATGAATGAGTAAAACAACATACTGAAATTTGGACGAAAATAAAGAAACTTTTCTGGGACAGTTATGGCTTACCAATGTCAAACGATAGGTTGTTGTTGTGTTTACTCTTTGGTTCTAAGGCTGCGTGTCCAACTCCCTTCCCTTTTCTTTGTTTTATTTTATTTTAGTAAAAATCAGGGTTGACAAGGTCTCTTTATTTATGTTTTTGTTTTACTATTATTATTTTTATTTTGTGAAAATAAAATTAATATTTGTTTAATTTCCTTTTTAATATTCCTCCAAGCACCATTTAGTTTTTCAAACGTTACTAATATTTTATCAATTAGAGTAATCAAAATAATCAATATATAAAAAAACATATTACTAATGACTAAAACATTCACATTCAAAATAATCTCTACAATTATACTTATTTCTCAAAATACTCACATTATAATAATACCAGAATATTAGGAAATAGTCAAAATTTTAAAATAAATAAATGTAACATCAATATTTTATATTAATTACTAAATCGTAATAAATATATATAAAATCACAATGTCATAACAAGTATATAAAAATAAACAAAATCAGACACAATATCAATTCTATCTCAAGATAAATATTTTTAAAGAAAATAACTAAAAATAGAAAATAGTTATAAATAATTGAAATATATCTATGTACATACTTAATATCAGTCAAACGCACAAAAAAAATATTATATTAGTTTGGTACGCGTATATACTCGTAAAATCACATAAAATCTTTTTCTTTAAAATATTACACTAAAATACTATTAGTATTATTATTATTATTAATTTAAATATATATCAAATAATAAAATATAATATTATTTATGTCGCTCATTTAATCTAATATTTTTAAAACTAGCACATCATAGAAAGCACTCATATAACGAAAATTATCCCAAAATTTATCAATATGTATTAAAATAATTTTTACATCAAATTAATTATTTAAAATCCTATTTAATTAATAAAATAGTTTATTATAAAATTTGGGGTGTTACCATTCTCCCCTTGTTAAAGAATTTCGTCCTCAAAATTTTTGGTGAGTGAACAAATATCTAATTTACCACCCTCAAGATTCAAACTTAGTCTATAAATGTATTTAAGACATTCAATCTCTAATTAAGCACAACATGTAGAAAATCAACTAACATAGCATGATAGACTAACAACATGACACTATAAACCAATTAAACACACAACATTTATCATTCAATTATGAAATAAAATACCATAGAGTTACTCATTGTAATTTACATATAAAACATAACATATAGATTTTGTCAATAATAACGTAGTTAATTTAGTTTTGTTAAATGAAACACATTCCAAGTACCTTATCAATTTCAACTAGTTCTTTCAAACCCAATATTAGTAGTTTTACTCCTTACAATAAAATCTAATATCACCATACATTCAACAAATTTAATTTAGGCCTGACAAAGAGAGCAATTTTTTTAAAATATTAAACACATCTAACAACTTAATAATATTATAATAATTTATAATCTGTTACTCTATAAAAATATACTTTGTATATAATCAAGGGAAAAAAAACTAATGATATAGATACTATTTCCTAATAACATATATTTAATAATTAAATTAATTCAATTGGTATAAGCAATGAATGTGTTTTTAACTACTTAAAAAAATAAAATTAAAAGGTACTTCTAACAAAATAATGAGTTATCGTTGTCTCTTTTATTGACGATGAGTCATCGCGGTAGCTAGTCCCTTCTACTCATGTAGTCAACTACTTAAGGAACTATAACTGCAATCATTCAAATTCAAATATGGATAATTAAAAGTATCTTTAACATGGTTCAGGAGTGCGAAGGCGGCGCCAGAACTCGTACTCCTTACTTCAAGTTAAAAACTCACTTAATTACACATTCACAATAATTTATTTGTAATTTACAACTAGCTACAACAACAACAACAAAAAGGACACTAACATCAATATATAATCAATAATTTGATAAAAGAAATATAGAATTATTCACTTTTAAATGCTCTCAACTACTCTAACTCTATACACTTATTCCCACAAATTAGAACACTTGAAACACAAATAATTTCATATTTACATAATCAAATACATTCATATAACTAATTCATCAATTGACATAATGACGTAGAACATCCTCATCCCAATCCAATATTTACAAATTAATCACAAATAAATTATTAATTAACTTTTCTTTTAATCAATCTTTATCATTTAAAAAAAGATTGAAATAAAGATTTTTCCATTAGTAGGTAAAGTACGCAACTATTTTTACTCTAAGTTAATATAACAATCATAAAATTAAAATAAATCTCGTAGTACATAAATTATTTTAGTGGTTAATCAATACTCTAAAATTTGATTGCAAACACTTAAATTATTTTAAAAGGATCACTAATATTTTAATACCATAAAATAATTTTTCTTCATAATTTCAATTTTTCCTTGGATTACTTCTTAACAAATCTTAC
>JBBPBS010000214.1:528892-543194 GCA_037974835.1 Cicer judaicum | reverse complement strand
ACAACTCTTTTCAATTTTCTTAAAAACAAAACATAGTAAAACATATTGTTAATTTTAAACTGTTTTAAACATTAAATAAAATCAATAACATATAATTATTGTTATTTTAGAAATCAACAAAAATTCAACTGAATTTAATTTCTTTAAAATAATCAAGATTAAATCAAACAAAAGTTATTTTCATCATACAAAATAAGTAAACATTAGTTCCTTCAAAATGTCGTTTTTTAAAAAAATTATAAGTTCTACCAACCTCTAATATTCAAGAATTAATATTGCTAATAATATGAATTTCATACTATCTAAATCATGACGAACATTCTAAATTGTTTTCAAACCAATATCAAAACTCTACTCATCTAGATACAATCATCAACACTTTCAAGTGATTTAAAGTTAACATTCACGATTTAAAATCAATTTTTTTTTAACACAAACCAACATAAAATAAAAATAATAAATTTATAGTCAAAATTAAAACTTTAAACGTAAGAGACATATTTCCTATCTAACTCAAAGTTTAAAATGAAACATCCTTTTATCTCTAAATTGAGTTTCAACATAATAATAATAATAATAATAATAATAATAAAAATAATAATAATAATAATAATAATAATAATAATTTGTACCTAGTAAAAGTCTAACACTTGAAGTTTTAAACATATAATCCATACGAAAATCAATGTTTCAATCAATTAGTTATTAGATCAAACACATTAAACAAATACATGTCAAAACTAAATATTTTAAATTGGTTAAGGGTGAAAGTCGAACTTTAAAACAACTAACTAGTGAGGTATTACATTTGATAACTAAGATTACCTGAATGAGATTAGTAACTTAAAACATAGAGCTGGTCAATCAAAATTATTACTTTCAACTATTCATATAAAACAATAGCGCAAAAATCATAGTTCAAAAGACAAACAATAAGCAACAAGTAACTAACATAATCTTGTTAACAATTAAAGCTAACTCAAATCTTAACAAGTAATTTCATATTTTATTTACTCATTTAGGTAGGAATGTAGAATCCATAACACAATTAGAGGAAGCAAATATTAGACATTTAATTAGTAATATCAAAAATATGTATAATAATACCAAAAGCATATAACACTTAACACAATAATAAAACAGGAAAACAATCATAGTGAAAATAATTACTACACAAGAAAGCACAATTGACACGACTGACATTCGACTAACACTGAATCGACATTCGACCCACTCGGCCTGATTGGACAGACCTGCTCTGATACCACTAATCTGACACCCTAAATCCCAAAATAATATATATAATAATTTATATCATATTCCTATAAAATTTGCAGCGGATAAATAAAATTATATTTCCAAGAAAATAAATATTTTTGTAACTAATTTAGGATATCACGTTTCTCAAAGTACACATGCAACAATTCAAATTTTATTACTCAAATAAAACAATTTAATCTCAATAAACTTGATTTAAGTATAATTACTTGATTTAATTCTAAAAACTTACTAGTACTTCAAAGGTTTTCATACAAAAATTTGATTCAAATTATATAATTAAAATACAAATTAAAATCCTTATTCCCGGTATCACCTATCAGAGCGGGGTTCCTCCTAAACTTGAACTTCAAGACTCATTAACCTGTAATAACTGCGATTTCCCAAACGCAGGGCCCAGCCAATCATACACAACCAACGAAGGAGGTGAGCCAATCATACACAAACAACGAAGGAGGTGAGTTTTGAAACCATGTTAATAGTATAATATGAGTAAGAAGAACACAAAAACAATCATAATAGAACCGTATCATAATCACTTTACGATATATCAAAGTATTTAATTAAATAGTATCATACTATAGCATCAAAGTCACTCAAGTAAAATAATCATCTCATTATAATATGCATCAAATCATCTAATTATTATTACCTTTGAAACACATCAATCACAATAAAACAATCACAAGGAAATGCAATGCTATGCATGAGCTTAAACTCTACTTCACAATGTGGTACCATTCTAACTCTGAAGTACTTGGTTAGGAGGCCATGATACTATGCCACCATCCCGGTGGACGGACAATTCAAATTGGCCCTGTCCTCATAGATCCGCTCAACTCAACCCGAGACACATATATGGGACAGTCGAGGTAAACGTGTGTTGCATGGTAGCTCCCGACATTTGGAGTGCTACCTCCAAGTCACCTAGGAATTCCCCACCGGAATACCTCCAAGGTCTAACAATCTTGCCTTAAGGCTCGACAGCAGACCGCCACGATCAGGCTCATTCAGTTGTACATCCCCATAATCACTAGGCTTGTCAGGCCCTACCTATATGATGACAAAATAATCTCCACTTCACAAATTCACAATATTTATTTTCTCCCCTCGTTGGTTTATGATACTCCATTAAAACCGTCATCTCAAACACAAATTGAAATCATAATTATTTCACCAATTATGGGGTTACTTCAATATTCTCATCACAAATTCACAACATCACTATCATTAATCATATCTCATCACATAAACTCATCACAAATTTATAGCATCACTATCATCAATCAAACATCATCACATAAACTTCTCACAAATTTATAACATCACAATAATTAATCATACATCATCATC
Source organism: Cicer judaicum (assembly GCA_037974835.1). NCBI lineage: Eukaryota > Viridiplantae > Streptophyta > Magnoliopsida > Fabales > Fabaceae > Cicer > Cicer judaicum. The sequence continues at coordinate 540,563 of JBBPBS010000214.1, read as the reverse complement.
ATCACATAAAACTACCACAACACATCCACCTTTTGTTATCACATTACATAAACTCATCTAATCACACACACACACACATATATATATATATACATAAATTTAAGTCGACACCCAATATCACAATAATATCAATTTCACATATTCAATGAAATTAAATCAATCAACACCCTATAAATGTTTCTATTCTATATTTTAATCTCACAATTTCAATATTTGTAAATTAATTAATTTATCTCTCAAAGGACTTCTGCCATATGTAGCGAGCCCCGGATGAATTGTTGGGAAATACGGTTTTCCCGTTCATCTCACAATATACTATACTCATGAATTCAAACGCTCTCTCACCCCTTACCTTATTTTGAAGCTTTCACACACACATACGATTCCACGAGCAAACAACCTTTGTTCATTGACTCTTTGTCCTTCAATCGATCTAACTCGATAGTTTATGGGTAAACGTTAAAAATAAATTATGAGAAGATCCTCTAAAAACTAAATTCAAAATTCGGTCAAGCAAAATTACCATAAATCAGAAACCCAATCAGTGGATAATATAGCCACTTTTCACACGGTCGTTTTGGTGTTGGTTTCACTCAAATCGGACTTACAGTGAAGGAGAACGGTGCAAAATAAGGATTTCTGTAAACGGAGAAATCGGGTATTTTAGGGAGAAATTCGGGTTGTTAAAAATCTGAAAAATTGTGTTTAATTGAATATATGAATGAGTAAAACAACATACTGAAATTTGGACGAAAATAAAGAAACTTTTCTGGGACAGTTATGGCTTACCAATGTCAAACGATAGGTTGTTGTTGTGTTTACTCTTTGGTTCTAAGGCTGCGTGTCCAACTCCCTTCCCTTTTCTTTGTTTTATTTTATTTTAGTAAAAATCAGGGTTGACAAGGTCTCTTTATTTATGTTTTTGTTTTACTATTATTATTTTTATTTTGTGAAAATAAAATTAATATTTGTTTAATTTCCTTTTTAATATTCCTCCAAGCACCATTTAGTTTTCCAAACGGTACTAATATTTTATCAATTAGAGTAATCAAAATAATCAATATATAAAAAAACATATTACTAATGACTGAAACATTCACATTCAAAATAATCTTTACAATTATACTTATTTCTCAAAATACTCACATTATAATAATACCAGAATATTAGGAAATAGTCAAAATTTTAAAATAAATAAATATAACATCAATATTTTATATTAATTACTAAATCGTAATAAATATATATAAAATCACAATGTCATAACAAGTATATAAAAATAAACAAAATCAGACACAATATCAATTCTATCTCAAGATAAATATTTTTAAAGAAAATAACTAAAAATAGGAAATAGTTATAAATAATGAAAATATATCTATAGACATACTTAATATCAGTCAAACGCACACAAAAAATATTATATTAGTTTGGTACGCGTATATACTCATAAAATCACATAAAATCTTTTTCTTTAAAATATTACACTAAAATACTATTATTATTATTAATTTAAATATATATCAAATAATAAAATATAATATTATTTATGTCGCTCATTTAATCTAATATTTTTAAAACTAGCACATCATAGAAAGCACTCATATAACGAAAATTATCCCAAAATTTATCAATATGTATTAAAATAATTTTTACATCAAATTAATTATTTAAAATCCTATTTAATTAATAAAATAATTTATTATAAAATTTGGGGTGTTATATTATTAATTTATGAAAGAATGACATTATTTATTATTAGAATTTTTTTGAATTTTTTTATTTAAATATTTTTTTATAGTAATCATAAGTTAAATTTCTAAATAAAGTTATAATTCACTTCAATTTTTTTAATAATATCTCTAATTCTTTAAAATATAAAATTACAAATACTACGGTATGAATTTAAATAGATTAAAATTTCAAAAGAAAAAAATAACTTTACTTTTATTTTCATTTTTTAAAAGTAATGATTTTTTTTTTACGATCTTGAAAGCAATGATTTTTACTACAAACATAAAATTTGTCACAAAAATAAAATCATTGGTATCTATGATTGCCAATTAAGTTTAACACACACCACTTCCACTTGTATTAATTGATCAATATTATTTTAAATGAGCAAATATTTGACTGATTATAATATAATCCTATTGTTTTATTAAATTTTATTCGATAGTAACAATGATGATTTTTAAGTAATCAAAATTAGAAAATAGTAAAAATGCCAATGAGATCATTTATGGCAACAATTATTGTGTCAGTATGTGTACAAAATTAGACAAATCGGTCTCCTTTATTTATAGTGAAATAGATGGTAATGATACCACATATTTTTATATAAAATGAAAAAATAAAATCATCAAAATTAATAAAGTTATTAATTGTAGTATTTTCTACAAATTTTACGTCCAAGTCTACGGACCCTCGTTATCAATTAAAAGTGTTGATTTTTTATTTATAAAAGGAAAATTTTGACTTTTAAATATATAAATACACAATTTTTAATATATTTTTAAAGAAATATTTTTATAAAAAAAATACTGAAAACGTAATTTAAAGAAATATTTTCAAAGAATACTTGTTATCTTTATCAAATATATCTTTACAGAAAATTATAAAATATAAAATTTTATATTTTTAATCGAATTTTATTTATATTTAAGAGACCTCTTAATTATTAAAGCTTTATTCCTTGAAAACTAAATGATTAAAACAAAAAACAAAAATATATGCTAATTTTAACTTATTCTTTGTTCCTTAATATAATACCCTTCACAAAATTAAACATGTATTATTGATTTATTTATAAACATACCACTAATTAATTTATAATTGAAAAACATTACTTATTTTTCTCTCTTTTATAATATCAATAACTGTTGAGATAAATATGTAAAAAATAATATACTTTTTTGATATATTATTACTATAGTCCACTTTTATTTAATATATTGTGAATTGTGTTTTTTTTTTTTAAATTTCCATTAATTTTCATATAAATAAAACGAAGAAAATCTCCAAAAAAGTTCTTAAAACTAGGACGAAAGGTAGTAATACACTTCAATATCCTCTTAATTTTCATATGTATAAATAGGGGCAATTGTTTGATAAAAAAAAATTAATGATCTTAACAATAATATTTTGTATACTTTTCTTTCATCTATGTTTCTGTCTAGCATTGTAATGATATTTAGACACCTCTATTTTTCAATAACGCATATATATCATCACATTTTATTTTTCTTATTATTAACTTGTAGAATCGATGCATAAGTGTACACATTATTTTTCAACATAAAATAAGTTAAGAAATAATGATTTAATGCATTTTTTGTTTTTCTATTTTGTTAAAAATGAATTTTTAGTCTTTTCTTTTTAAAACCAATCTTTTGATTCTTTTATTAATTAATTCTTAGGATTTTTTTCCACTATTTTTTATTGTGTGACAAAATAGTTATCCAACCGACAAATGTATTCTTATTAATAAGAGTCTCACATGATAAAAAAAAATCCAACAATTAGTAAACGGAGATAAAAATTTAATTTTAGAAATGAAGGAGTAACATTATTTTAAACAAAATAGAAGGACTAAGTGCCCAAAAATAATACTAATACATTGATGTCTATGATTAATTGCCAATTTAGTTTAAGGCAAACCAAATAGTATTAATTAATATATCAAATACTTAAAAATCAAAATCTTAACTCATCAATATGAATTAAATTGATAATTGATTAACTTTATGTATATATATATATACATCCCTCTTATTGTTAAAGTAAAATATATTTCAAGCGTAACTTTTTAAATTTGTTCATTTATTTATCACAAATAAAAAAAATTGAAACGAAGTATGAGTTATTGGGTCACACTAATAATGATAGTGTGGATGAGTGTAATGGTGAGAAAATCAAAGGTGTGCAATCTATAAAAAATCAAGTGTCACAATTTATAGAAGAAGACGTAGAATCAGGAACGAAATGGGCTTTCTTAGTTGCTGGTTCTAGCGGTTTTGACAATTATAGGCACCAAGCTGATGTATGTCATGCATACCAAGTATTAAAAAGTGGTGGTCTTAAAGATGAAAATATCATTGTTATGATGTATGATGATATTGCCAACCACCCTAAAAACCCAAAGCCTGGCGTTATAATTAATAATCCAAATGGGCCAAATGTTTATGAAGGTGTTCCTAAGGTACCTATGTATCTCAACTTTTTATACTAATTTAGTTTTTTTAATGAGTATATAATAGAGGTGCATTCACTAAAATTTGTACTATGAATTTGTTTTTAGGATTACACAGAAAACAATGTTAACCCAACGAATTTTTTTGCGGTACTTAATGGACACACAACTAGTACAATTGGAGGCACTGGTAAGGTGCTGAATACAAATTCAAATGATTCTATTTTCATTTTACATGGTTAGCCATGGTTCTATACACTCATTCGGTTAGTAACTGCCTCATATATGATTTATGTATGTTTATTTTTTTTTTTAAGAAACTCATACTAAATATGAGAACAAGTTGTGCTAGATTATTTTATATTGTAATAATGCATATATTTTTATTTGATCAGATATGAATAATGAAGGAGATATATGGGGCGTCGACTTAGTAATTGCATTGAAGAGAAAACATGATGCTTTATCCTACAAAAAGATGGTGAGTTTCCTTAGATATTTTTAATAGAAAAAAAATATAGTTATTTCAGCTATTCCTTTATATATATATATACATACTAATTTGTTGAAAGCATAATTTTATGATTAATTTTACTAACAAATATATATCTTATACAAATAAAAAAAATTAAGAAAAATTATATTTAACAAATTTAATGAAAAAGGTGATATACATCGAATCATGTTTTGCTGGGAGCATATTCGACGATATTCTTCCAGATAATATAGGTATCTATGCAACCACATCTTCCAATGGAGAGGAGAATAGTTTTGCAATGTACTGTCCTGGAACACCATATTCTCCAGCTGGCATTACATTTTGTTTGGGAGATACATATAGTATTGCTTGGATGGAAGACAGGTATTGTTCAATAATTCAATAATATAAATGTTTTATTAATTTATTAGCTTTTCATTGCTCACATATTTTTATTTTTTAAATTTCATATCATTATTACAAGTAATACAAATTTAAATTTTTCTCCGCTCTTAAATAAATATTAAAGTTGGTTATAAAAAAAAATTACACATATTTAATTTGTCTTTATAAAAGTTGTTTAGAGACTCATTTAATATTTAATTTAATTTATTTAAGACATTTTTATCTACCAAGTGAAATAGTAGATCTCTCCCATCTTTTGAATCGGGATCTGCTAATATAAAATCTAAGAAAATAAATATTTTATGAAAAATCAATTTTATCCATTCCTCAAAATTTGATACATAATCAATATTAGGATAATTTAGTCATTATCATTTAATTACTCTTCCATTCATACTTTTATAACAATACAAATTTTTGTTTGATATGGACCTATTTTCCTCTCTTTACAACTCTACCTATAAGTTGATATTAAATATTTTGAGTTTGATTTATGGAACAGTGAAACTAGTAATAGATCGACTCAAACTCTATACGGTCAATATAAAAATGTAAGTATGGAACTCAATATATTCATGTGTGTAAATATGGTACTCAAATAATATTGGTTCATTATTAAATACTTTTAATAATGTACAGGTTGCAAAGAGATTAGAAAATATTGATCCAGTTTACATATCTCATGCGATGGAATATGGAGATAAATCTGTAAGCAATGATTTTATAGGCACATATTTTGGTGATGGCTCTGCAAGTTCAAGTTCTGAGTCTTCCTATGAACACTTCAATATGAAAACAGGATTAGTTAAACAAGACGATGCTTCTTTACTTCATTTGAAGCTTGAGGTTATTCTCCATTTTTTTTATCTTATTGCACACATGTCTTTATATAGATTCATATACTAGAAAAAATTGAATGATATTTAATATTTTCTCATGAAATTAAGTCTATGCACTATATATAGGTTTAAATACTAAAAAAATTCAGCATTTATTATCATGAGATTAAGTTCTATACACTACCATTATCCAATCAAATCACGTGATAATTTCAATTTATTATCTTAGTTTATAAATATATAGTGAAATATGATTGGATGAATGTGCAAAGAATTTTTGTATTTTATATATAAATTAAATCATTTTTCATTATTGCAATTTAAAAATAAATGATATTCTCCAATTTTATTCTATGATTCTTTCTAAATATTATAGTTGAAAAAAGCACATGATGGTTCAAAGGACAAGTCAAAAGCACAAAAAGAATTAGATGATGAAATTGCCCGTACGAAGCATGAGGAGTATACTATCAATCTTATAGTAGATCTTTTGTTTGGAGAAAAGAAAGACTCTCTTAGAAAGGATCATGTTCGTAAAGTCAATCTACATGATGTCGATTATTGGGATTGTCTTAAAATGCTTGTAAGCAAAATAGTATATAATTTATTAATTTTACCACTTCCTTTAATTAAATTATTTATAAAGAAAATTTCAGTAGTTGGTGCAATACATATTACATAGTAAGTCATTATGTTTCCACTATATTTTATGCAGCGGAAAATGTATCAGGATCATTGTGGTATCTTATCACCATATGGAAAGAAGTTATACTCAAGAGTTTCTGTTAACATGTACAACGTTGGCATTTCAAAAACGCAAGTGATTGCAGCAACATCTCAAGCTTGTCCCATAAAAAATCATATTTCTTAAATTTCCTTGTTAAGGTGTAGTGAAAATTATATATTGATAAATAAATTGTCCTAGATTTTAGGAAATGTATAATCCTTCTTATTTTTAGTAGCTTATTGCTATTATAGTTATGGTGTACTCCTTAGAGAGAAGTTTAAATTTCAATTTGAGATAATTTGTTGACATATTTACGCCCTTCTTATAAGAGTAAATATATCTACTACTGCTTATATTTTATTTTACGATGAACTTTATACTTCAGTAACTTCATACAACTTACGACGAATCTATAAATGATATATAGATCATATTAGTTTTACTAAATTAACTTTATGTATTAGTGTGCTAGCACATTGGAGTGTTCATACTTTGTTTTTGAACTAATAATTGGGCTATTATTGTAAAGAAATACAAATACACCTAAAAGGGAAATTACATTGTCAATATATTTTGATCAGCGTTGTCAATAATTTATGTTAGTTATTTAATTATATAATTATGTTAACTAACTTTTAAATAAAAAAAATTGAACTTGAAATGTGTTTTTATTTAAATATTTGTTTATAAAATGTAATACAACTTTATGAAAAGTTAGGTCTCACAAAAAATAAGCTTTAGGCTTTAAGCTACATTAGGTCTAACAAACCAATATATTTCACTTTATATTTATATTTATAGTAATGATTACACTAACAACTATAATAAGTTAAATTTAGTAAAATTATCACAAATAAAAAAATGAAAGGAAGTATGAGGTATTGGGTCACACTAATAGTGATAGTGTGGATGAGTCTAATGGTGAGAAAATCTACGGGTGTGCGATCTATAAAAAATCAAGTGTCACAATTTATAGAAGAAGACGTAGAATTAGAGATGAAATAAATAAACAAAGAAATTCATGCCCTTCTGTCACAATAAACTACTACTACTACCTTATATTGTCTCATCTATTTTATTTTCACAAAACAAACTTGTTTTAAAAATGGATCACCGTGGAAATGACATCATAGCTACAACAGAGTCACCACTATGGTGAAAACTATCTTGACATCTTTGATTCTTCTTTTTCTTCTTGGTTAGTGCTTTCCCCACTATATATCTTCTATTTGGATTTTTCCTTCAACCTTAACATCAATCATAAATTTTGACTAAAACTACAAAATAAATTTAATTATATAGTATATATTTTGTTTAGATATTCACTATGTCTATAACGCTGAGTCTAATTGGAGAAATAATATACATTGAGTTGAATTAAGTAAAATTGTTTTATATTCTTAATTGATACAATTATTTTAGATATATTTTTATAATAATTCTAATTTTGAAAAATAGATATGATTTTGTATTAAAAATTAAAATTCAGTTTTATGTTTTGTGCAAATTCCTTTTTAACCATATAAACAACTATTATGTAAAACAAATAGAGGTATTATGTAGCATATGATATTTAACATATTTGTTTTTGGTTAAAGTTGGATTTATTCATATTTGATTAGAGGTGTTGATTGATTTAATTTCGTTAAATGTGTGGTATTCGATATTATTGTGATATTTGATTTCAAATGAATTTGGTGCTTATGTTTGATTAGAAGGATTTATGTGATGTGATAATAAAATATGGATGCATGGTATGATATATGTATGCGGGATGATAATGATGATTTTTTATCGATGATAGTGATATTATAAAATTGTGATTAGTTTGTATGACGATTATGATTATGTATGATTAGTGATGTTATAAAATTGTGATGAGTTTATATGATGATTATGATTATGTATGATTAATTATGTTATAAAATTGTGATGAGTTGAAGTACACGATAATTGATGAAATAGTGATGATTTATAAAGATGATGCTCTTAATGGAATAGTCTAAGCTAACGAGGGGAGAAAATAAACAATGAGAATTTGTGAAGTGAATATTATTTTGTCACCATATAGGTAGGTCTAATGTAACACCCTTATTTTAATTAATTAAATTAAAACCCTTAGTTTTGTTTATTCTTTTTTTTACTGTTTTAGTGTGACGGTAATAGAATAATTATTCCTTAGGTGTTTGATTATTTCATGAAGTAATTTTATATTAATTAATTATTGGGATGTTTTTATTTATTTATTATTAACTAATTAAAACTCGTAAAAATATTTGTCTTAGAGTGAACAATGACCAAGTCAAAATTGAATCACCCACACTACTCTTGTCCATTCAAATGTGTAACCAACAATAATAAATACATGAATGCCAATTAATTCCTAATGGTTGGTCATTGAATGATATTATTCCAATTGAATTCTGTATTCATGTGGGCAATTAAACTCAATGAAGGGAATTATTCCTTCTCTCTGATCAATTACTCACCTCCTTTATTAGGCACAAACACCTCTCCTTCGTAAGACACACCATTACCAACATTACATTTATCTCAAATATTTTCCGAGTCACTCAAACAACCATCCTCACATTCCCTCACATTCGAATCGAGATTCTAAACTTTTGTTCCTTCTTGTTGAAATTTTCGAGGACGATATAGTGTCACTTGGAAGGAAAGCACTTGAGGTAAGGGCTTTTCCCCATGCAAAGTTAGGCTAGATATTAAATTAGCAAATCATAAAATATTGATATGATGTCTGAATGTATTAAAAGGAAAATATTGATTTTACTTTCGTCGTAAAGAAATTTACTATAATGCTTTGATCTTTTTCTTATTGCAATACCTCTATTTTGATGAATTAATTAGAGTTATATTTTTATTATTATACCTGGATAAATATGTTTGTAGTAAAAATGTTTAGTGTTTTACGTATTTTAGAGTATTTAATTATAAAGTTATAATTTTTATAATGTTATAATTAGTAATATGTTTATCATGATGTGTTTGATTTTAATTCTTGACTTGGAGTATTTTAAATTTAAAACGTGATTTTTATGAACAATGTATGTGTCTTGAGGAAAATGATGAGAATTTTTAGATTTTTTTATTTTAATAATATAAAAAAAATTGATTGCTAAATGCAATAATGAATAGTCTATTTTTGGAATGCATAAAACTTTAATGTGATATGAATGAAATTTATGTTATTTTATTCTTGGTAATATGAGATTTAATTGTTATCAATAACACATACTCAAATCAAATCTTATGGATTATTAAAATAAAAGTGGTGATTTTAAGATATTTGATCACGTGCATATTTGATGTGTTGAAAGTTATTGAGTTATAATTATGAAAACTCATGATAATGTAAATTTGATGTTTTTGTGATTTACAAAAATTTGATCTGAAATTATTTGTTCTTGTGATTGCCTTAGTGGCTAGTGATCTGGGTTTGAATAGTTTTTCTTTGTGGTGCCTAAGTGGCTGATTATTTGTGTTATGATTTTCTTTCTTTGTGGTTGCCTAAGTGGCTAGTGATTTGTAAATTTTGAACATTATTATCATTGTCATGACATATCATATGCATCTTTGTGGACGCCTTAGTGGCTGGTTTAATTTTTCCCATTGGTATGGGTGACTTCTGTGTGGACGCCTTAGTGGCTGGCTATATCCGGATCATATATGGTTAGGAACATGCATAAATTGCATACATTTTATTATCATTGTTATTTTCATTTTAAAGTGAGTTATTATTGGAGTTATTTATATATATTTTATAACTTTTCGTACACTCTTGCAAAATAAAAATAAAAAACTAATATTATTTCTCTAAATCTTTTATTACAAAAAGATTTTATATTTTTATTTTATGGTTGTTAACTTATTGTTTGGTTTGATTTTGCTGTGGGATGAACTGGCCCCTTACACCAACATTTAGGTACTAAGGATTTTGAAGAATTGCATTAATGACGTTTGCTTGGCGCGCGCACGTGGGAAAAATGGGTATTTTAATAAATGAATAAAAATGATGTTTGTAGTGATAAAATTGATGTGGTACATTTTTATTTTATTTTTGAAGTTATTTACTTTTATGACCGATTTTAAATAGAAATGCGGAGGCGGGGTCCTTCCGCTAGGAAAAACCTAAATTATTCTATTTTAATACGTAAGTGGATATTTTCTATAATTGGTAAATTCTCTTTGCAAAAATAATCATAATAATATCAATTAAATTGCGCTACTTTATTTTTTAAAGTGAAATCAAACTATTTCTAGTGAAATTTTATTATATGATGAAATAAACAAAAAATTTGTTTTGAAAGAAAATAAATATTTTTGAGTAATGTCTTGGATCAAAATCTGGGGCGTTACAGTGTGGTATCAGAGCATTAATTCTCGGACTTTAGTGGGGTGGGACGCTTCGTGTATGTCGCATGTTTTTATGATTTTATTCATGATTGTTTAATTTTCTAATTATTTGAGTTTTATCAATTATTTAAATGCATATTATTTGTCATTAATTATGTACCTTCTTGAAATTGAATTTTATTAATTATTTTAACTTTCTTTCCGTAATTAACTGTGTAACCTATTTGAATTTGAAATTCTACTAATTACTTAAATTTCTATTATGTGATATTAATTTTGTAACCTCATTAAATTTGAATTTTTAAGAATTACTTAATTTCCTATTAAGTGTCATTAAATATGTTAATTGCTTGATTTTTCTAATTATTGAATTCACTTAATTTTCTATTATGTGTCATTAATTGTATAACGTATACTAATTTTTGTCATTAAGAATATGTCTCAAATATTTCATTTAATGGTACATTTAATTGTTTTTATATTAAGTGCCATTAAATAGGTTAATTGTTTAATTTTCTAATTATTAAATTTTACTTAAATTTCTATTATGTTTCATTAATTGTATAACTTTCATGAGTTTTTGTCATTAAAAATATGTCTTAAATATTTGATTTAAATATACATTTAGTTGTGTAAGAATTTGAATTTTAAGAATT
>JBBPBS010000214.1:494569-528517 GCA_037974835.1 Cicer judaicum | reverse complement strand
GTTACTTAAATTTTTATTATTTGTCATTAATTGTATAACCTACACGAATTTTTGTCATTAAATATTTGATTTAATGGTGTAATTAGTTGTGTAAGAATTTGAATTTTAAGAATTACTTAAATTTCTATTAAATGCCCTTAAATATGTTAATGCTTAATTTTATAATTATTTAAATCTTTATTATGTGTCATTAATTTTATAACCTCCATGAATGTTTGCCATTAAAAGTATGTGTTATTTAATTGTTTTCAAAGTTGAAATATGTATATCTACTTTCATTCTTCATTGGCATTTTCGTTTATATTTTTACAATTTTTAAGTTATTACATTTTACAATCTTTATGATTTTTATTGTATTGTATGATTTTGCGTTTTATTAATTTTAGACTTTCTACCTCTTATTCACACTAAGTGTTTGATTTTCTAATTATTTTATGTCATTAATGATTTAAATTTCAACTATGTGAATTTAATTGTCTAACTTCTTGAAATAATTATGATGAAAAATATGTTTTAAATTATTGATCACATGATTTGAAATAATTTTAAATTAATCAAACAGTAATTATTGATGTGAATTGTGAGTTTATTACTATGATTTAAAATTATTGGGCTTTCATCATATAATCTAAATATTTGTAATTAAGACAATGTTCTAAACACTAAATTATGTATAATTGTATGATCCACACAGTAGGAGGGAAGGATAATACATAAAGAATTGTATTTAAGGGATTCTGGCTAAGGAAAGACTTGGTTATTAAGTGGTCCATTGACCCACCTCTCTTTCCTGGGAACCCCTTAAAAACATGACTTGTTGTATAATCCGGACCTACTATATAGTTTTCAATAAAAGACTTTCATACTGCCCTAAAGTTAAAATTATATTAGAATATTTTTCTAATTAGATAATTTTAGGAAGCGTTATGTCTCGTCGAACAAACCGACCGGTCCCCCAAGGAAGAAACGATATGACTGAAGTGATTCAAGCCATGAATGCAATGGCCGTTGAAATGACCCAACAAGCTGCGGTTCAGGCTCAGCGAGATTCACAGAGGGACCAGAGGGATGAAGCAGCTAGTACAGCAAGAGCATTGAATGAATTCCGTCGACAAGATCCGCCTAAGTTCAAAGGAGAGCATGACCCCGATAAGGCTGATCTTTGGCTGCAAGAAATCGAGAAGATCTTCGAGATCTTACACTGCTCTGACAATGCGAAAGTAGAGTATGCGACCTATTTAATGATTGGTGAAGCTGAATACTGGTGGCAAGGTGCGAAGAAAATGATGGAGACAAATCATGAAGAGCTGAACTGGGAGGTTTTCAGGAATAAATTCCTAGATAAATACTTCCCGAAAAGTGCTAGGGCTGAGAAGGAGGCCCAATTTCTGAAGTTGTATCAAGGGAATCTCACGATAGCAGAATATGCGGCAAAGTTCGAGTCCCTAGCAAAGCACTTCCGCTATTTCATAAATCAGGTAGATGAAGAATACATGTGTGAGCGGTTCGAAAGCGGGCTTAAGTATGAGATTAAGGAGTTAGTGGGGCCCTTGGAGATACGTCAATATCAAGTGTTAGTGGAGAAATGCAAGAAAGTGGAGCAGATGAAACAGAGTCATTTGAATAGGGGCGCAGTAAGTGGACCCATCAGACCTCAGGTAGAGATTTAAATCCATCCATATTATGAGAGTCATAAGCTTGGACTCTAAATGTTAATATTTACCCCTAAATGTTAATATTTAAAACAGGGGCATAACGACCAACAGAATAGGGGCAGGCAACATCAACAACACAAGCCATATGCCCGACCACCAGGGAATGCTAGAGATCAACCTTGACCTCAAAACGGGGAAGGTCAAGGGAAAAGAACTCCAAGTCAAAACCAGGCATACCCTATTAGGTGTTTTCGCTGCAACAGGGAGGGACACAAGATATCTAAATGTCCAATCAGACCAAGGGTTTGTTACATTTGTCAGAAACCAGATCACTTTGCAAATGAATGCCCTGAACGGAAGGACGACAGAGCAATTAACTGCAACAAAATCAACGAAAATGTCGCACGCCCTACTGCCAAAGGACGTGTCTACCATATCAATGAAGAAGAAGCTCCATCTTCCTCTGAACTTATCCAAGGTGAGTGTTTAATTGCTGGAAAATCACTTAATGTAATATATGATTCGGGGGCAACACACTCGTTCATTTCATTGGATTGGGTGGATTCGCTCCAACTTGTTGTTACTACCTTGCCATTTGATTTGGTGGTTACCCTACCTTCTACCGAATTAGTGAAATGTAATACGACTTGCTTGCAATGTCCGTTGATTGTGTTTGATACGAGATTTAATGTTGATTTGATTTGTATTCCCCTGAAGCATGTGGGAGTGATCCTTTGGATGGATTGGTTGTCAAGCCATTATGTTTTATTGGATTGCGCTCGTAAGTCTGTGATATTCCCAGACCCAGATGTTTCTCGTTTTCTCGATACAAATAAATTGAAATTCTCTTTGAAAGGGGGAGTTCAAAAATGTGTTTCCCTCAACTCAGTTAGTATGAAGCTAGAAGTGGAGGTAGATGGGATACTTGTGGTCGAAGATTTTCCAAAGGTATTTCCGCTGGATGTACCAGGATTACCCCCAGTTCGTGATATTGAATTCTCAATTGATGTGACTCCAGGTACAGGACCTATTTCTATTGCCCCATATAGAATGTCTCCGTCAGAATTATCAGAGTTGAAAAATCAGTTGGAGGACCTTTTATCTAAACAGTTCATACGACCGAGTGTTTCACCTTGGGGAGCACCGGTGCTCCTAGTGAAGAAGAAGGATGGAAGATCTAGACTTTGTGTCGATTACCGTCAGCTTAATAAAGTCACCATTAAAAATAGGTACCCCTTGCCACGCATTGATGACTTGATGGACCAACTCAAAGGAGCAATCATATTTTCAAAGATTGATTTGAAGTCGGGGTACCATCAGATTCGGGTAAAGGAAGAAGACATCCCTAAAACAGCATTCAAAACTCGTTACGGACACTTTGAGTATTTGGTGATGCCTTTTGGTGTCACCAATGCACCAGCTATTTTCATGGATTACATGAATCGTATATTTCACCCCTTCTTAGACAGATTTGTAGTGGTCTTCATTGATGACATATTGATCTATTCTAAGAGCCGAGAGGAACATGAAGTTCACCTACGTCAAGTTTTGCAAGTCTTGAAGGACAAGCAATTGTATGCAAACCTAGGAAAAAGTGAATTCTGGCTGGAGGAGGTGAAATTCTTGGGACATGTCATTTCAAGGGAAGGTATCGCTGTCAATCCAACTAAAGTAGAGGCCATGGTGGCATGGAAACAACCACAAACCGTTACAGAGATTAGAAGTTTTCTGGGCTTGGCTGGATATTATAGGAGATTCATTGAGGGTTTTGCCAAGATTGCAGCGCCGTTGACACAACTCACCAAGAAGAATCACATTTATGCATGGACAGAGGAATGTGAGAAGAGTTTTCAGATGATGAAAGAGAAACTAACTACTTCACCGGTGTTGGTGTTGCCACAACCAGAGGAACCATATGAAGTTTATTGTGATGCTTCTTTACAAGGGTTGGGTTGTGTACTTATGCAGAACAAACAAGTGGTAGCATATGCTTCAAGACAGTTGAAGGTGCATGAGAAACACTATCCTACACATGACATGGAGTTGGCTGCAATTGTTTTTGCACTAAAGATTTGGAGGCACTATCTGTATGGATGCAATTTTGATGTATACAGTGACCATAAAAGTTTGAAATACTTATTTGACCAGAAGGAGCTCAATATCCGACAATGGAGATGGATGGAGTTTATCAAGGATTATGAGTTTATGTTGCACTATCACCCAGGAAAAGCCAATGTGGTGGCTGATGCCTTGAGTAGAAAACGAGCTCATTTGTCATCCATAACATTGAAAGGGTTAGAGTTGTTAGAGAATTTTCGTGACTTGGATCTTAATTTGGATTCTGTGTCGGGAAAAGTACAATGTGGAATGATCATCGTAGATAATAAACTAATGAATGAGATTAAAACCCTTCAAGCGACTGATGAAGCTATTCAGGGGAGACGAAAATTGGTTGAGATCGGCAAGGTTTCAGAATTTGAAATAGATCGAGATAACATTTTGTGGTGTAATAAACGTATTTGTGTACCCAATAATGCAGAGTTGAGGAAAACTATTTTGGATGAGGCCCACAAGAGCAAACTGAGTATTCACCCTGGTACTACGAAGATGTATAAAGACTTGAAGCACAAATTTTGGTGGCCAGGAATGAAGAAACAAGTGGCAGAATATGTGGCGTCTTGCCTGACTTGCCAAAAGGCTAAGGTTGAACACCAAAAACCTGTTGGATTGTTACAATCCTTAGATGTACCAGTGTGGAAATGGGATAGCATATCTATGGACTTTGTGGTGGCATTACCTAAGACTCAGAAGAAATTTGACTCCATTTGGGTGATTATTGATAGGCTCACGAAATCCGCCCATTTCATACCTGTAAGGACAACTTACAATGTGTCTAAACTTGTAGAGATTTACGTTGCTGAAATTATTAGATTACACGGGATACCATCTAGCATTGTGTCTGATAGAGATCCAAAGTTCACTTCTCATTTGTGGGAAGCATTACATGAGGCATTAGGTACTAAATTAAGATTGAGTTCCGCCTACCACCCTCAAACCGATGGTCAAACTGAAAGGACTATTCAGACATTAGAGGATTTGCTAAGAGCTTGTACATTAGATAATCGAGGAAGTTGGGATGATCTATTGCCTCTTGTTGAATTTACCTATAACAATAGTTATCATTCGAGCATCGGGATGGCACCGTACGAGGCTTTGTATGGGCGCAAATGCCAAACTCCCTTGTGTTGGTATCAGGACGGTGAAAACTTGATCGTAGGGCCAGAGTTGGTGCAACAGACTACAGAGAAGGTACGTCAGATCCAAGAGCGGATGAGGATAGCACAAAGCAGGCAGAAGAGTTATGCTGATCGACATAGGAGACCTTTGGAGTTTCAAGAGGATGAACATGTATTCTTGAGAGTGACACCCACTACTGGAGTTGGTAGGGCATTGAAGTCAAAGAAGCTTACTCCGAAGTTTATTGGACCATACCAAATTCTTCGACGTGTGGGTCCAGTGGCTTATCAAATTGCTTTACCACTGAATTTGGCCAATTTGCATGATGTGTTCCATGTGTCACAATTGAGGAAGTACATGGCAGATCCATCCTATATAATTGTGCCAGATGATATTCAATTGAAGGAGAATCTTACCTTCGAGGTCCCACCGATAAGCATCGCAGACAGAACTACCAAACATTTAAGGGGAAAGGAAATTCCATTAGTTAAGGTGATTTGGAACCAGACGACTGGGGATGCCACTTGGGAGTTGGAGGAGAAGATGAAGGAGCTTTACCCATACCTTCTAGATACCTCTTAGTTTCGAGGATGAAACTATTTTAAGAGGGTAAGTATTGTAACACCCTTATTTTAATTAATTAAATTAAAACCCTTAGTTTTGTTTATTCTTTTTTTTTTACTGTTTTAGTGTGACGGTAATAGAATAATTATTCCTTAGGTGTTTGATTATTTGATGAAGTAATTTTATATTAATTAATTATTGGGATGTTTTTATTTATTTATTATTAACTAATTAAAACTCGTAAAAATATTTGTCTTAGAGTGAACAATGACCAAGTCAAAATTGAATCACTCACACTACTCTTGTGTCCATTCAAATGTGTAACCAACAATAATAAATACATGAATGCCAATTAATTCCTAACGGTTGGTCATTAAATGATATTATTCCAATTGAATTTTGTATTCATGTGGGCAATTAAACTCAATGAAGGGAATTATTCTTTCTCTCTGATCAATTACTCACCTCCTTTATTAGGCACAAACACCTCTCCTTCGTAAGACACACCATTACCAACATTACATTTATCTCAAATATTTTCCGAGTCACTCAAACAACCATCCTCACATTCCCTCACATTCGAATCGAGATTCTAAACTTTTGTTCCTTCTTGTTGAAATTTTCGAGGACGATATAGTGTCACTTGGAAGGAAAGCACTTGAGGTAAGGGCTTTTCCCCATGCAGAGTTAGGCTAGATATTAAATTAGCGAATCATAAAATATTGATATGATGTCTGAATGTATTAAAAGGAAAATATTGATTTTACTTTCGTCGTAAAGAAATTTACTATAATGCTTTGATCTTTTTCTTTTTGCAATACCTCTATTTTGATGAATTAATTAGAGTTATATTTTTATTATTATACCTAGATAAATATGTTTGTAGTAAAAATATTTAGTGTTTTACGTATTTTAGAGTATTTAATTGTAAAGTTATAATTTTTATAATGTTATAGTTAGTAATATGTTTATCATGATGTGTTTCATTTTAATTCTTGACTTAGAGTATTTTAAATTTAAAACGTGATTTTTATGAACAATGTATGTGTCTTGAGGAAAATGATGAGAATTTTTAGATCTTTTTATTTTAATAATATAAAAAAAATTGATTGCTAAATGCAATAATGAATAGTCTGTTTTTGGAATGCAGAAAACTTTACAGTGATATGAATGAAATTTATGTTATTTTATTCTTGGTAATATGAGATTTAATTGTTATCAATAACACGTACTCAAATCAAATCTTATGGATTATTAAAATAAAAGTGGTGATTTTAAGATATTTGATCACGTGCATATTTGATGTGTTGAAAGTTATTGAGTTATAATTATGAAAACCCATGATAATGTAAATTTGATGTTTTTGTGATTTACAAAAATTTGATCTGAAATTATTTGTTCTTGTGATTGCCTTAGTGGCTAGTGATCTGGGTTTGAATAGTTTTTCTTTGTGGTGCCTAAGTGGCTGATTATTTGTGTTATGATTTTCTTTCTTTGTGGTTGCCTAAGTGGCTAGTGATTTGTAAATTTTGAACATTATTATCATTGTCGTGACATATCATATGCATCTTTGTGGACGCCTTAGTGGCTGGTTTAATTTTTCCCATTGGTATGGGTGACTTCTGTGTGGACGCCTTAGTGGCTGGCTATATCCGGATCATATATGGTTAGGAGCATGCATAAATTGCATACATTTTATTATCATTGTTATTTTCATTTTAAAGTGAGTTATTATTGGAGTTATTTATATATATTTTATAACTTTTCGTACACTCTTGCAAAATAAAAATAAAAAACTAATATTATTTCTCTAAATCTTTTATTACAAAAAGATTTTATATTTTTATTTTATGGTTGTTAACTTATTGTTTGGTTTGATTTTGCTGTGGGATGAACTGACCCCTTACACCAACATTTAGGTACTAAGGATTTTGAAGAATTGCATTAATGACGTTTGCTTGGCGCGCGCACGTGGGAAAAATGGGTATTTTAATAAATGAATAAAAATGATGTTTGTAGTGATAAAATTGATGTGGTACATTTTTATTTTATTTTTGAAGTTATTTACTTTTATGACCGATTTTAAATAGAAATGCGGAGGCGGGGTCCTTCCGCTAGGAAAAACCTAAATTATTCTATTTTAATACGTAAGTGGATATTTTCTATAATTGGTAAATTCTCTTTGCAAAAATAATCATAATAATATCAATTAAATTGCGCTACTTTATTTTTTAAAGTGAAATCAAACTATTTCTAGTGAAATTTTATTATATGATGAAATAAACAAAAAAATTGTTTTGAAAGAAAATAAATATTTTTGATTAATGTCTTGGATCAAAATCTGGGGCGTTACATCTAACAAGCCTAGTGATTCCGAGGAAGTACAACTGAATTAGCCTGATCGTAGTAGTCTGCTATTAAGCCTTAAGGCAAGATTGTTAGACCTTGGAGGTATTCGGGTGGGGAATTCCTAGGTGACTTGGAGGTAGCACTCCAATTGTCGGGAGTTGCCACATAACACACGTTTATCTCAATTGCCACATATATGTGTCTTGGGTTGAGTTGAAGGGATCTTTAAGGATAGGGCCAATTTGAATTGTTCGTCCATCAGGATGGTGGCATAGTATCAAGTCTCATAACCAAGTACTTTAGAATTAGAATGGTACCATATTGTGAAGTAGAGTCTAAGCTCATGCATATCATTGCATTTTCTTGTGATTGTTTTGTTGTGATTAATGTGTATCAGATGTGATATAATTTCTCTTAGACGATTTGATGTAATAGTGAAAGGTATTGATTTTTCTTGAGTGATTTTGACTTTTTAATGTGATAATTTTCTTGAGCAATATTTGTGTGATAATACGGTTCTCTTATGATTTTTTTCTACGTCTTCTTCTTATTGATATTATATTATCAACATGATTTCAAAACTCATCTCCTTCGTTGTTAGTGTTTGACTGGCTCGACCCTGCGTTTCTGAAATTGCAATTATTACAGGTTAATGAGTCTTGAAGTTCAAGTTTGGAAGGAACTCTGCTCTGATAGATGATACCAGTTTAATTTGTATTTTACTTATTTAATTTGAAATGATTTTTGTATGAAAACCTAGAAGTACTAGTAAGTGTTTAGAATTAAATCAAGTAATTCTACTTTAATCAAGCTTATCGAGATTGCACTATTTTAATGGATAAAATAAATTTAATGTTTTTTATTTTATTTTTGAGAAACGTGATATCCTAAATTTAAAATAAAAGTATCTATTTTCTTGGAAATAGATTTTTATTTATCCGTTGCAAATTTAATAAGAATATGATATAAATTATTATATATTTTATTTGGGGTTTAGGGTGTCACAATGAAGGGATCTATGAGGACATGGCCAATTTGAATTGTCTGTCCACCAAGATGGTGGCTTAATATCAAGCCTCCTAACCAAGTACTTCAGAGTTAGAATGGTACCACATTATGAAGTAAAGTCTAAGCTCATGCATATCATTGCATTTTCTTGTGATTGTTTTGTTGTGATTAATGTGTATCACATGTGATTATAATTTCTCTTAGATGATTTGATATTATAGTGAAATATATTGATTTTCCTTGAGTGATTTCGAATTTTTAATGTGATATTTTTCTTGAGCAATGTTTGTGTAATAATACGGTTCTATTATGATTTTTTTATGTGTGTTCTTCTTACTTGTATTATACTATCAACATGATTTTGAAACTCATCTCATTAATTGTTTGTGTTTGACTAGCTTGACTGTGGGTTTGCAAAATCGCAATTGTTACAGGTTAATGAGACTTGAAGTTCAAGTTTAAGAGGAACCTCGCTCTGACAGGTGATATCAGGAATAAAGGTTTTAATTTGTATTTTACTTATTTAATTTAAAACGAATTTTTCTATGAAAATCTTAGAAGTACTAGTAATTTTGTAGAATTAAATCAAGTAATTATATTTAAATCAACCTTATTGAGATTGCACTATTTTAATGGAAAGAAAAAAAGTTTAAAGTGTTCCTTTTGATTTTTGGAAAACGTGATATCCTAAATTAAAAATAAAACTTTTTATTTTATTAAAAACAAATTTTTATTTATCCTCCGTAAAGTTTATAGAAATATGATATAAATTATTTTGGGGTTTAGGGTGTCACAAGTCACATGAGTCAAATCTACTATGGAGGATATATTTTCTAAATGTCATATAAAAAAGGATAAGTCTTGGGTTGATAATAGAGTTAAAAAGGTCTATGTATATAGTGTTTATTTTAATTTATTTATAACGTTTTAACATTACAAATTTAAGGATGTTTGCTATTGAAATTATTAACAACATTCAAATGAAATATTTTGTAGGATGATTTTAGAAAGAGAAAAACGAAGCTTTTGAAAGTATCTTTGTATCAAAATGAAGATGGAGATGGATTGTCATGTGAAATACAGAATATGCCAGATGATTTGACTATTTGGAAGGAAGTAGTTCCTAAAGGTAAAAAAGAAAAATTATACAGTTTAGGTTTTATTGGTACAAATGTCTCTTCAAAGTGTACTAGTGGTTCATTCTAAATTTCCTCTAAGGAAACAAACATAGAACAAGAGTTAGTCAAATGGAAAGAAGGTGAAAGAGCAAGAACTTATTAATCAAGACCAAAAACACAAATTAGAGCAACATCAAAAGAGAATCGAGTCAAATGAAAGCATGCTTGTTGCTTTATTTGGAAAGTTGAATATGACATTGCCTCCAAACTTTGCTTATGGGACACCTATGCAAGATGAACCAAATGAAATTGGCAAAACCACTAATGGAAACGATGATGATAATTTTAGATTTGATTGATAAATTTGATCTAGATCTATGAGAGTCTTTAAATGACTTTAGTATTATTTTCTTTTGATACATACTTAAGGGCACTTAATAACATGTTCAATACATTGAGGTATTCCCACCAAAATTTAAAAACTAGCTAAAAATAAAGTCGCTTTTGACAATTGAGAGCAACCCCGTTCACTTCTTTCTAAACAAACTCTACACGAGTGTTACTTTTGAAAGTACAGAGATTATGCCTATAATCAAATAATACCACCAAACTCATAAATGGCGTCGTTGTCAGCATTGTGTTGGAATCCAATTCAAAATATACTTAAGCCAAATGTAGTTCAAGTACCCAATTAAACGCTAAAAGTAATCCAATCGTTTGTCCAATGTGAACTGCAAAGACAAATGTAAACCATTATGTTTTGTCTAGAATAAAAAGACCAAACTCGCCGTGAATAATTATACCAATACCCATCGGATTGTGTTGCATAAAGAAAGACACGTCAATGTTGCATTTCATTCGTGTGTGGATTGAAGTTGTCCGCTGCATCATAATGTTGCGGCCGCATTGCTTGTTATGCAAAGGACCAGCCCTCCCATAATGTAGATGTGCGCTTATATGCTACAGGCACACCTTCAACCATGTTGTTCAAAAATATGACTGTTGCGTTGCTTCCAAAGACTAAATAATGCATAAGCGAAATGGCTTGAATTCGAAGCAGACAACAAAGGCAACGCGTGAAAAATTAGTGTTGCAACATCGAAAAGGAAGAGAAATCTCTCCCCTTATTTAAGAGAATGTTTTTGTAAAGAGTGATAAGAAAATATTTGTGATTAATATATTTAAAATTTTGATACTACTATAATTAAATGAGAAGAATTTGAAAAATTTAAACGAGAGAATGTTCATTAAAATTTTAAACTCAAATGTCCTTTTATTGGCATAGTTTCCATTATTTTATATCATCTTTAAAAGTGTAGCAAAAAGCAGTGTCGAATTTTGCTACTTTCTTTTTGTTGTAGGACTTTATAACTTGGCTTACTGTTAATAATAAAACAACGGATTTTTATGGTGTAAGTAGCTGAAATATTATTTTTATGACAAAATTAGATTGTTAATATAGAAATGGTTTTAGCTACAATTATCTTGTTGATGTTTTGATGATAATAAAAATAAAAAAGAACTATTATTCCATAATTGTATTTACTTAGTGTGCATATTAAGTTAGAAGATAAAAATCAATATTAATGACTAAGTAACATAGATTATGAGTAAATTAGAGATAATAATCTAAGTCTTTAACACAAAGGATATTGCCACATAATAAACAAGTAATTAGTTTACTAGTGGGATAAGTCATAATATAGTAATAAGAAACATTGCATTAAACATTTGATAATCTACAATCCGAGTCAAAACGTTAAAGACAAATAAAATACAAGTCAACGATTGACCTTTTGATCATGAAGAAAAAGAACACTACAATGATTATTTGCCTGTGACTAAAAACCCATGTGGATCATCTGCTCATCATAAATGCACTTATCATTTGACTGAAGAAGCACATAACATATTATGATAGTGACATCCTTTGATATTTGTCCTTTTAATTGAAGAAACTTTGAATTAATTATGAAAATATATATAGATATGTCTTAAAGGTTGATTTGTCTTAAATGTTGATTCAATATCTCTAAACAGTAACATTCTCAATGAAAACATTTCTCAGTATTTAAGTAGAAACCAATCAATATGGAAGTGCAGCTGAGAGAATGAAAAAGACAATGTGTTAAGAAGAATTTCTATAAAAGTCTAGAATACATCAAGAGAAAATAATGAATGAAAAATTCTATCAGTAGAGAGTTATAAGAATTGATGTAAATCAATCAAGTTATTTGACACACTAGAATTGATATAGGATCGCAAATGTAATATTCTCTCAATGAGAGTTAGAATCCTAAAAACAAACTTTATGTCAATCCAATTACAAATTGGAACCTACGTAAATTAGTAGGATAGTGGGAATAACTTTTCTATCCATAAGGGGTATCTGAATAGATATAACAATACTCATGAACTTCAACGGCATCCTATCAGAAAGTTGAGAAGAGTTTTAATGGTGACAATCTGAAGAGGATAAAGAAGAATACTTAAAACCTAAAGAGAAATAATAAATAATACTTGTATGCAATTGTTTAAATAGTGGATTAAGTCATCAATTGTACTAAGATAAAATCTCTCTATAAGGAGATAACTTGATATAACAACTATCTGTTATGAAGTAGTACAAAAATCTTTTATGTTACTCTAATCTAAGTTATAGATGATTCAACATTACTTTACTGAACCTGTTTTACAATCGTACGTTGAATTATTTGATAAAAATATATCTTTTGGTTAAACAACTCAAAGTAATTTTTCGAAATGACAACACACAATTCCAATCTCCAATTTCTTGTGTTTTTTTTAACATTTTCATATATGAGATCCGATTTGCTCAGAATGAGGTAGTGTTCAATCAAAAGAAGATCTCTCTCTTGAGCCTCTAATTGACCAAGGTACTTTAGACTAGGGGTGACACATTGACTTATTCTCGTAATATCTTTTGATGCCCAATAAAGACGATTGAATTAATATCAATGTATATGATGTCATAATATATGGAATTAATGAATGGTGTCTGTGTGTGTGGGGGGGGGGGGGGGTGATGATGGTGATGCCATACCTAGGGGTGGACAACCACACGTGGCCGATATCAAACCGAACAACTCACGGTCCAACTTTTGTAACGGGTGGGCATAAGCAGGTTTAGTGGGTCTGTGGGTCAAATGAAATGGGTTCATATGGTTTATAATGGGTCGGTTCAGTTAAGGATTTTTGGATTGTGGGTACTCAAACCCGTTCGACTCAAATTACTAATATTGTTAATATTTTCTTCAGTCCATTAAAGAAATGAGCAAGTCTAGTAAATTCATTATTTCATCCTTATTTCCTTATTCTCCATTCTCACTCACAAGAAACCCTAATTTTCATCTCATCACTCTAACTCGAACTCATACCCTCACGACTCACTCAACCTTCAGCAATAAACCATCACCACCTCCATCGATTATACTTCGAAGCCACCACCATCACATCCATTGTTTCTGTTTCGAAGCCACCACCACCGATTCTTCCTGTGCAAAGCCTCAACCCACCTCCATCATTTCTATTTCTAACTAAACAAAAACTTAGTCACCAGTTCCTTCAATGTTAATATTCTCTTTCTTTGTTTTCTTGTTCTTCTCATCAATTGTAAATGGAGAAACGATGCCTCACAAACGTACATAAGTATATGCAACATGATGTGAGTTCTTGTTTTTGTTTTTAATGATCTTAGTTATGATTTTTAATGTTGTTTTTACTTATTCAAATCCCAATAATTTTTTGTTTTATTTTTCGTTTCTCTTACAATCTGGGTTTGATTAAACTAAGACAAAACTTTAAAGTTTTTAAAATGGGTCTCATAATTGCCTCTAAAATGCGTAAAAAATTTGGTCGTCACAGAAAAAACAAAAACAATAAACGCAATTGGGCCATATATTTTTTATTGTCCAACCGAATTAACCCAACCGTTTTACTAGCTAACATGTGAACCTATGACCCGGCCAAATCGTGTCAATTGGAAGACTTCATTGGATATATATCTCTCACCCGTGGTTTAGATCAGTTGTTGTTTTTAGACCCGAACTAACCCAATGTCCAGCCCAAACTTGATTTTGCTAGTTGTCTTGGCAGTTGCTCTTGCTTGATGGTGGAAATGTGAACTTTAATAAAAGGTCCCGTGTGGTGATTAGTAATAATCTCTATAGTTTTATTATTGAATTTGATCCTCAAGAGGTTGTTAAGTTAACTTATTTATTGAATCATGTTACGCTTTGGTTGATAAATCTAATAGTATTCTCTCCATTTTGCCAAGGTTTAAGATGTATCATATTCCTCATGAAACCAATCAAGTGGCACACTCATTTGCAAAGTTTTGTCTTAGTCTTGATATTCATAATTTGGTTTTTTTTATTATGTTCCTAATTTTTCTCTTTTTGTTTTATTGTTGGATGGGAGTTTGTTAGACTTTTCTAGAGATGTTTAGTTTGTTTTTGTCGGGCTTGTCACTTTTCTTTCATAAAAAAATGTAGCTTTAAATATATACTGTTATTTTTTAATTTCAAAAAAATTTGATAAATAAAAATTTATGTCACTGAAAATATTATTGGGTTGAGTCGCGGACTAGGTCGCTCTCTTTAAGACATTTCGAGACACTGCCCAAATGGTGCAAGACAGGCTATCAACCACGAAATCAGAAAGATAAAATAGTCCAGATCATTTTATTGGAGTTCTACTGCACTATAGAAAACCGTTCTAGAATTCCACCCTCAATATGGCAATCGAATGAGTATCACTCGTAATATGGCACTAAGACCATTCAAAAAAATAAAAAATAAAATGAGTAAGAAAATTGGAGAATTGAGAAAAGCCTCAGATACGGTGAGCTTTTGGTGTGCTTTTTCAACTAAGGAGAGCATTGTATTTATAGATGAAATTCGTAACTGGATCAGAGATAAAGGTGTAATCCATTAGGTCTGATATAATAAATGTGTGCTCTAATATTTAGGATTTGACCATAGAAACGTGTGCCACAATTTGTTTGACCATCAAAGCGTATGCCACGTTTTGTTTGACCACAATATGTGCCCTCAAACATGACTTATGTTTTTTATCAGACAATAACAGATACGTGAGACCAGTAATTAGGGTTTTGACCAACAAAACTGAAGCGCGAAATCGGGGGCCAGGGAATTGATTGGATCAAATGTTGAATGTTGACTTGGTGGTAAGCAATTACGTAATTAACATACCAATTAGAGATAAAAACACAAGCATTCATTTAATTAAATAAATAATTTTCATATGCTAAAAAATAGTACACCACATAGCCAAAGCCAAGGTCCTGGCCCAGGTCCGTTTGCTTCTTCACTAGCAATAACTTGTGCTATCATTTCAGACTCCATATATAGTGGACTAAGCCAATATCGTCTATTTCTTCAATTTTCATGATACAACACCACCGACGATACTGAAAATATAGCCACTAGTTGCTTTGGAGTCATTTGATAAAGTGTTCTAATCAGCATCATTGTATCTTTCAAGGACGACAAAAAATCTTTGATAATGTAATATGAGACTCATGGTCCTTTTAAGGTATATCATGACTCTTTTGATAACGTGTCAATGCTCCATACTAGGTCTACTAGTAAACCTGCATAACAATCCCACGATGTAGACAATGTCGGGTCTGGTACAATCAGTGGCATACTTGAGGCTGTCAATGATGCTCGCATATTCAATTTGTCTAACACCTTCACCAATGTTCTTGTAAAGTTTCACACTTGGATCATATGGTATGCAAACAGGTTTACAGCCAAAGTAATTATATTTCTTTAGGATCTCTTCCTCATAATGAGATTGATCCAAAGAAATTCCCTTTTTCTAACCTAATAATTTTGATTTCAAGGATTACATTTGCTTCTCCGAGGTCTTTCATATCAAAGTTGTTACTCAACAAATATTTCACATTATTTACGGCGTGAATGTTTGAACCAAATATGAGTAAGTCATCTACATAGAGACATATGATAGTGCAAATGTCATTTTCAAATTTGTAATAAATACATTTGTCACTTTCATTCACTTTAAACTCATTCAATATAATCAAGTTATCAAGTTTTTCATGTCATTTCTTAGGAGCTTATTTAAGACCATACAGAGGCTTATCTAACTTACAAACCTTGTCTTCTTGTCCATGAATTACAAAACCTTCAGGTTGTTCCATATAAAGTTCTTCTTCAAGGTCACCATTTAAAAAAGTTGTGTTGGCATCCATCTAGTGTATCACCAAGCTATGAATAGCCACAAGTGATATGAGCACCCTAATGGATGTTATTCTAGTGACTTGTGAAAAAGTGTCAAAGAAATTTATATTTTCTCTTTGTCTAAAACCTTTGGCTACAAGGCTTGCCTTGTATTTATTAACAGTTCCATCGGGTTTTAGTTTCTTTTTCAAGATCCATTTGCAACCTATTAGTTTGCAACTGGGAGACAAGTTTACTAAATGTCAGGTCTTGTTAAACTCTAGAGAATCCATTTCATCGTTTATAACTTCTTGCCATAAATTTGCATCCAATGATGACAAAGCTTCTTTTAGATTTGCAGGATCCTCTTCTAAGTAATAGACCATATATTCAAGTTCATAATCTTTAGCAACTCTTACTCTCTTACTTCTTTGAGTATTTATTTCGCCTTGGTTGTTGCTTTTAGTGCTTCTTGTCACAAGAACTTGACTAGGATCGTTGCCCCCACAATTTCTTGATTTGAAAGGGAATTTATTTTCATAGAAGTCAACATCATTTGATTCTATGATTACTTTCGCATTTAGGCCATAGAACCTATACGCTTTACTGTTTATTGCATACCCAATGAATACACATTCATAGGCTCTACTAGAGAGTTTAATTCACTTGAGATCGGGGATTCTGACATAAACCAAACAACCCCATGTTCGAAGATAAGACAAGTTATGTTATCTTTTCTTCATTATCTCATAAGGAGATGTTTTTTTTTTAGATTTAGGTACTCTATTCAAAACATAGCAAACAATCAAAATAATTTCCCCCCACCAGCGAGATGCAGCACCAAAGTTAAGCATAATAGTAACAACTAGTTCAGTAAGAGTTCTATTCTTTATTTCAGATTTACCATTCATTTCAGGTGAATATGGTGTAGTAGTTGTATATATAATTCCTTGGATTTTATAAAACTAATTAAATAAACTAGAATCATACTCTATTCCTCTATCACTACGAAACCTCTTAATCTTTTTACTAAATTGATTTTCAATTTCAGTTACAAAGATATTAAACATGTCAAGCACTTCACTTTTATTTTTCATTAGATATACAAAAGTGAAATCAGAGTAATTGCAATAAAAGTGATGAAATAACGGTTTCTATTTCTAGTTAATGTCCCATCTAGTTCACATATATCAAACTGTATTAAGTCTAAAGGTTTAGATTCTGTAACTACTGTTTTATGTGACCTCTTAGTTATTTTAGCTTGACTACAAAAATCACATTTTTCAAAATCATTTTTTGATATTTATGGAATTAAACATGGGTTACTTAAGTTTGAAATTGTGCGTTTGTTCATATGACAGAGTCTAGCATGCCAAATATTAAAATCAGACAACGTGTAAAAAGAAGGAGACATTTTACTGATTTCAACATTCAATTTAAACATGCCATCAGTGGCGTACCCTTTCACAACAAAAATACCATTTTTAGAAATGGTGTACAAAACTGGAGTGTGCATGACATCCTTCAGAATTAAGGTCTTTCTAGAGGTGGGTATTAGTTTCATCTCCAATACCAACAACATTAGTGGTGTGGAAATCTCCCAACAACATTTTCTTATCTTCAGCAGCAGTGTATATTTTAAACATAGCATAACCACAATACACATGGCGTGAGGCGCCAGTGTCTATCCATGATCCATCTGATCCACCAACAAGGTTGATCTCAATTATCATAACAATGAATTTCTCTTCAGTCAGGTTAGCCAGATTAGAAGGGTCAAACTTGCTTTTACACTTGTGTGTTATATGATCCTCTTTCCCACAATGAAAACATAGAAAAGGTGGGTGAGGGCCATTTCCAAGAGGTGGTTGCTTCCTTATAATTGGGACCTTTGGAAGGTTCCCGTTCTTGTTGCCTGTTTTTAAAGTGTGATTCTGATTCTTTAGTTGTTTGTCGTTTGGCTTCAGAATCGCTCTGATGAATTTATTTTTCTTGTTATTTGCCACAAGAAGAACTTTATCTTTCTAGTCTTGCTTTCGGGATTCCTCCTCAATTCTAAGGCAGGTTATCAGACTTTCTAGAGAGAATTCTTTTGTTTTATGCTTGAGAGAATTTTTAAAATCGTTCCAAGTAGGGGGCAGTTTGTTAATAATAACATCAATTTGAAATTGTTCATCTAGGGGCATACCTTAAGAGATAATCTTGTGATCAATTTTCTAGATTTCATGAGATTGAGCTTTCACTGATTTGTCATCTGTCATTTGATATTTTAAGTATCATATTTCTTCTTAAGAGCATCCCAAATTTGTTTAGCAGTTTTGTTGTTGAAACTATAGTAATCATACAGATCATCAGCAAGTCCATTGAGAATATAATTCTTACATAAGTAATTATTATGTTCCCATTGGGTTAATTCAACAACTTCCTTATCCTTTTCTATTTGGTTATCTATTTTTGGAACGATAGGAATTTCATCCTTTAAAACATTGGCAAGCTTTTTCGTGGTTAGAAAAAATAACATCTTTTGTTGTCATCGTTTGAAGTGACTTCCTCAAACCGAAATGGTTTGTTGTAGTCAGAAGCAGATGATCCTATCCCATTAATTTCGTCGGTAGACATGACAATATGGAAACGTCTTAAAATTGTTATTTTTGAATATTGAAAAACTTTAAAAAAAAAATAAATAATGTATGCCACCGACAACATTACTTGGTTGAGTCGCGAACTATGTCGTTCTCTTTAAGACTTTTCGAGGCACTGCCCAAATGGTGCAAGGCAGACTATGAACCATGAAAACCCTAGGATAAAACAACCCAAATCATTGTATCAGAGTTCTACTGCACTGTAGAAAACCGTTCTAGAATTACACCCTAAATATGGCAGTCGAATGACTACTACTCGTAATATGGCACTACGACCATTCAAAAGAAATAAAAGAAGTGAGTAAGAAGATAGGATAATAGAGAAAAATCTCAGATACGGAGAGCTTTTGGTGTGCTTTTTCAACTAAAAAGAGCATTGTATTTATAGATGAAATTCGCAACTGGATCAGAGAGAAATATGCAATCCATTAGGTCTGATTCACTAAACGTGTGCTCTAATATTTAGGATTTGACCACAGAAACGTGTGCCACGATTTGTTTGACCACCAAAATGTGTGCCACATTTTGTTTGACCATAATATGTGCCCTTAGACTTGACATAGGTTTTTGACCAGACAATAACAGATACGCGAGACCAGTAATTAGGGTTTTGACCAACAAAACTGAAGTGCAAAATCGAGGGGCAAGGAACTGACTGGATCAGATGTTGAATGTTGACTCGGTGGAGGACAATTACATAATTAACGTATCAATTAGAGATAAAAACGCAAACATTCATTTAATTAAATAAATAACTTTCATATGCTAAAAAATAATACACCATGTAGCCAAAGCCAAACCCAAAGCAAAGGTCAATGCTCGACCCCACGGCGGCGCACACGTGTGGTGGTCAATTTTGCTTGCGTTTTCCCTCATTTCACAAAATGTCATCATTATTTTTCAATTCACAACAACACTAACTCTCATAAATGTCATCATTATTTTCAACAAACTTTCACTAATATCATCATCATTTCCAAAATATATATATATATTACTCGAGCTTTAAATATTAACCGGTTATATAAAAGACATTTCATACTTTTTCACCATTAATATCACTACCTTCTTTGTGGAATCAATGAAAAAATTGGTTGGCTTCGATTATTTTTTTTATAATGAAATTCTATTTGATTTGAATCAAACATGAAGAAATTATCTTCATGATCTTACTATTAAAATTCATTAGACTTTACAATTTAAAAAATACATATAAGTACAATCTAATGTATTAATAAGGACAATCTAATATATTTTAATGACGAGATAATAAACACAAGAGAAAAGAAAGATTTACATAGTCAACTATAAACTAATTTTATATTTATATATTTTTAAAGTATTTTTACACCTACAATAAATTAAAAAATTCCAATATTAAAAATTATGTCATTTAAATGATAATAATCTTTAAAATAATGATATGAAACTATTTTACATACAAATTAAATTCTAAAATACTAGTAGACATATTAACGTAAGACTATTTTATTCTTATTTACATGTCTCAATTTTTTAAAATTTTATTATTATTTTAAAATTATTATTTTAATTTATATATACTATAAATATAATTTTTTTTTACATATCATTGTATCATATAGATTACGTTAAATAATTTACATTATAATACATGAAAATTATACTGTTAAAATATTATGAGATATGTGGGTAAGTTTTTTTCCCCACGAAAAATAATGAAAAGGATTGCTTCAGATTTTTGCTTTTTATTATTTTTTTAATATAAATTTTTCCTTTTCTTCTTTTATTATTATATCTTATCTTAATTTGTTATCATCATCCTTCAATCCAATTCAAAATTAGTTCACCTCGTACAACAAACCCTAACCCTAATTCTCCAATTAAACCTATCATTTCATTATTCCCCTCGATTTTTCCTTTTCTATAGAATTTTTCGCAAATTCAATCAACAATTTCATCGATGAACCAACATATATGATGATCGGGGTAGTTTTCAGCGCTACAAATCGATTGCATGGGTTTAGAGAATGCCGGTGCTTCGTAGCGGACGGCGAAGTCGTCCTGCTCTGGTAGGCCGTAAAATCTCCGAACCGGCGGAAAATTACGTGAAGACTCGGGCGGCGAAGAAAAAAGAGCAGAAGAAAAAGGTTATCGAGATATCTGAGTCTGACAACGGTCATCGAGATATCGCAGCGGCGGCGAAGAAAGAGGGAGAAGAAATTGAAGGAACGATGGGTGATGAAAGTGGTGGTTTGAGTGCTAATAAAGGTGTTGCTCAAGAGGATGAGGGAAATACTACTCCTTTTCCTGAGAGGGTATGAATCGTATGAAACTCTTCAATTTTTCTTAAGCTAATTTGAATTTATTTCATGACATGTCATGACATGCAATCAATTTGGATTATATATTTTGTTTGGATAGCATTTTTGGATTATGTTTTAGTTATACTGAATTTATTTATGGTACTTTGATTGCTTAAATAAATTTATTGATAACTATGGAGAAGTTAAATTAGAGAAGTTATGGAAATATAAAATTTAAAAAATCAATTTTATCTTATACAAGAAACTACTATCTTTTTAAAAAACTATATCTGTTGAAAGATTCTCTTAATTTTTGTTCCTTTAATGTTTGTGGAGTAGTGTATCCAAATTGACTCAAAAGCACCTAACAATGTTTGGTTAAATTTATTAAAATATTTTATGACTTATTAATGGATTTAATTGGTATGCATCTTGTCAATCAATTATAATCCCCGGATCATTACAAATTTGACTTTGATTAAAATTATCTTAAAAGTTATGTATATGATGATTGGGTAAGAGTGTTTGATAGTGTAAGAACTTTTACACTTGCAATGTATCACAATTGAACTCCTTAGTATAAGTTCTTTTGAGCTTATTTCAAGATTTTTGTATAATTCATAGTTAATTAAGTTTTCCTAATTAAGCTGTTTTACTTAATTTGGCCGGAGTGTCTCTTTTCATTGATTATTTTTATTATTATTGAATGATGTAACCATGGTCAATACATTGGTGCTTATTCATTTCTATATTCTTTTTTTTTTTCCTTTCCTTTAATTTGTTTTGACCCAAAGGTTCAAGTAGGAGGTTCGCCTGTGTACAAAGTGGAGAGGAAACTTGGCAAAGGTGGGTTTGGACAGGTTTTCGTTGGTCGTCGAGTTACTGGTGGTAATGACCGCCTTAATGGCCCCGGTGCCACCGAGGTATGCTGAGGGTTGTTTATATTTAAGTGGTTTAAGAATTTTCATTAGCTTGAAGTTGATTGATATCTCTTTCATATTTCAGGTGGCTTTGAAATTTGAACATAGAAACAGTAAAGGCTGTAACTATGGCCCTCCTTATGAGTGGCAAGTGTACAAGTAGGTATATTGTAAATTGGTTTGCATTTATATACAAGTTTTGTGAAAAAGTGAATTTTCCTGAGGTTTGATTTTATATTTTGTTTTAAAGCACCCTTGGTGGAAGTCATGGAATACCTAAAGTACATTATAAAGGAAGGCAAGGAGAATATTACGTGATGGTATGATCTACACAACAAAAATTCTATTATCTCATTGCTAGCTTAACCATTTAACTAATATGTAATTATTGTCATTATATTATATGCAGGTTATGGATATGCTAGGTCCAAGCTTGTGGGATGTATGGAATTCCTCAGGCCAGGCGTGAGTATAAGCTACCTTTATAATTCTATCTGTTTACTTTCTTCTTTATTTGTCTTGTGTTTTACAATAAGGACCATTATATATGATTTTGTGTTTTTTAAGCTTTCTTTGCTAAGGTTGATATTGGAGTGAGGTATGACTCAGTTTTTGTTTCATTTCCTTCCATATGCATAGGTAACTAAAATACCACCAATAAAAATAAAACAAGATTAATTGTTATTGGTGTAGATGGGCTGTGGTTAGGCTATTGATGTGATTTATGTAGAACGTTATAGTGTCTTTTGATCCATGTAGCCAACTTCATGTAGTGGGATTAGGCTT
Organism: Cicer judaicum; assembly: GCA_037974835.1. Classification (NCBI taxonomy): domain Eukaryota; kingdom Viridiplantae; phylum Streptophyta; class Magnoliopsida; order Fabales; family Fabaceae; genus Cicer; species Cicer judaicum. The sequence goes on along the minus strand of JBBPBS010000214.1, from coordinate 505,726 downwards.
GCTTGTTTTTGTTGTAGGTGTAAATGGTTTATACTACATTCTGTCATATCATTTTTCTTTTTTCCCTTCTTCGAAGAAAATTTGGTGTAACTGTAGCTTTGTAGAGACTTTGATTTCTATTTTTTTGTGTTAATAAATCACTACTCAACTAAATACTTGTGTAATATTTTAACCTCGACCCACTTTGTGCATTAATTGTGTGTTTTCTATTATTAATGTTATATCTGTGCCTTCTACTCCTGGCTGTGTATCTTTCTTGTTTTTCCATTTTCTTATTCTATAGTGAACAGGTGGCAGTGACTAATCTGTTCCTTGTGTTTTCTGTAACATTATGTTATTGCATGTATTTTTTCCTATGGAATTCATTGCTTGTCTTTTGAATATGTAGGATGTCTGCAGAAATGGTTGCATGTATTGCTGTTGAGTCATTATCGATCTTGGACAAGATGCACTCAAGGGGGTATGTTATAGGTCAAGCATATTTGTATTCAGCCTTTTTCTTCCTTATTTGTTAACCATACCCTGTGAGTGGGTTTTAGTTTGTTATATTGATTTAGTTTTGAATTTCCTGGTTTCTTAATGTTGCTGTTGTTCATAATAGATATGTCCATGGAGATGTAAAGCCAGAGAACTTTTTACTTGGTCAGCCAGGTACAGCACAAGAGAAGAAATTGTTTCTTGTTGACCTTGGGTTAGGTGAGTAGTTTGAATTTGAAAGATGAGATGTTTCACTCTTATTGGGCCTTTTCTTTTTATTCTTATAAGGATTTTTTTTCCAGCAACTAAGTGGAGAGATACCTCCAATGGGCTGCATGTTGAATATGATCAGCGTCCTGATATGTTCAGGTTTTTTTTTTCGTTCTCATTTCCTTAATTCTTTTCTCTTCAATTCTACTGGCATCTTTTACCTTTATCACTCCTTTTTATTAGTGTGAATTGTATTCTTAGATGATTATCAAACTTCTTGAGGCTTTATATATTTAAATTATGTAGAGGAACTGTTCGATATGCGAGTGTTCATGCTCATTTGGGAAGAACTGCTAGTAGAAGGGATGATCTTGAATCTCTTGCATATACACTCATTTTTCTTCACAAAGGCCGGTTACCATGGCAAGGTTATCAGGTATTTGCATTGTTTTTATTCTCAAAATATTTGCTGTAACAATTGGATTCCTGTATGTATTTTGTGTTAATCTGTTTTTAAATTTCTTTGTTAGGGAGATAATAAGTCGTATCTTGTTTGCAAAAAGAAGATGGGAACATCTCCTGAGATGCTATGCTGCTTCTGCCCTGCTCCTTTCAGACATTTTCTTGAGTTTGTAGTGAACATGAAATTCGACGAAGAACCTAACTATTCCAAGCTAATATCCCTGTTTGACAGTATGCTTGGACCAAATCCTGCATTACGGCCAATAAATACTGAAGGTGCTCAAAAGGTAATGATGATGGTGTTATTTAGAGATATTTAAGTTGGCTCTATTTTATTATCATGCTTTAACCTCTTGGTTTTACCAGGTTGGGCAAAAGAGGGGTAGATTGACTATTGAGGAAGAAGATGATTCACAGCCCAAAAAGAAGGTTCGTTTGGGGGTTCCTGCTACACAATGGATATCAATTTACAATGCGAGAATGCCAATGAAGCAAAGGTAGAGCTGCAATCATTCTTTGCAGTTGTTTCTTTCATTTGAGCAATTGGATATATACAACCAAGCCAGATTCCACTAAGTGGATTCGGCTACATGGATCTGATGATGCCAAAACTCCCTATTATATATTTAGATTAAAGATAAATTGTTTACCAATGAATCTTTCATAATGATGTCAAAACACATGTCCAAACCACCTTAGATGTTGTTTTACTATCTTTTATAATGGGTGTCTGACACATATCATATAGATGTCAATTCAAAGTATGTCCTATATGCCAGGAAGGAAAAGCCTCAGTGTCTTGCTGTGATTTACCGGTTAATATATGGGAAATATTGATAATACAAATTTAACCACCTGATATACTAGAGCATACATAGCTCGTCATTCGTTGTAAATTTTAATATGCCTTGAAGGCAAAAGTATCTACTGATTGGGTGTTTTGTTATCATCATGATGTTGTGGTTATACTGAAAAGTGGCTGTACTATTAGGTATCATTACAATGTAGCGGATGGAAGATTAGCGCAACATGTAGAGCGAGGGATTGCAGACGGCCTTCTTATTAGTTGTGTAGCTTCTTGTTCCAATCTCTGGGCACTTATCATGGATGCTGGAACTGGTTTTACAAATCAAGTTTACAAGTTGTCACCTTTTTTCTTACACAAGGTAAAATTATAAGATGTACATCAGTGCATGTCAAACGCTTTATAACCTGTTTTCAATTGACGAAACTTACCCATTCAATTCTGTTACATTCTAGGAATGGATCATGGAGCAGTGGGAGAAGAACTATTACATTACTTCTATAGCCGGGGTTACTAATGGGAGCTCTCTTGTGGTGATGTCAAAAGGTTTGTTTGCTTAAAGTGTTTCTTACAAATGACAACTGATATTTGTTCCACTAAATGATGATGCATTGGATCCAATTCCCAGGGTATTTTTTAAGTTAGTTAGGTTATTTGGTCATATTTTGGCTCTCTTTGTTTTGCACTGTCAGGTTGTTTGTAGGATCTACAGAAATGGGAGTGTAGGTGATTAGATCATGATTGTTGTAGAATATAAGGAGGGTTAATGTTGAAGCGCATTTTGTTGGTTGAATAAACTTGGTGAATTTTTTATACAGTTATTAAGTTAATCGGCTGCATATTTTTATTTGGATTAATTTGAAATTCTATTCACATGGAATTACGTTTTCTCATGACTTATGTCTTTTTTATTCCCTCCTGTTCCAATTTCTTGTGCCTGTGATTTTCCATTTTCGGCAAATCTATCTGGATGTTGTTTATCCACATGATGCATGGGGGTTTCTCTAATTAAATACTAGTGAAGGAAAAAAAAACTTCATTGTGATTTGTTTTCTGATGTCCTCAGGCACACAGTATACACAACAATCATACAAAGTAAGCGATTCTTTCCCGTTCAAATGGATAAACAAAAAATGGAGAGAAGGATTTCATGTGACTTCAATGGCCACTGCTGGAAGTCGTTGGGGTGTTGTTATGTCACGGAATGCTGGATTCAGTGATCAGGTTTGCTGTTTATTTTGTATTCTAATCTATGATCTGTGATATGTTGGCATAAGCTTTTCTGCGATCTTTTGAGTATTTTTTTCCTGCCTTTGTTCAGAATGTTTTGTATTTCATTGAGTATCACTCTTATGTTGTGCTTACTACATGACCCGGCTTTGGTTTGAGTAATATTCTAAACTGGTGTGCTTGAGTTCTTTGGATTGGATCAGTAATTTAGTGATACCGTCCGGCCAGCAAAGTTTGATAGAATTTAGACAAAATTCACCCATTTTCTACTGTGGTTGTTGACTTGTTGGATAGATCATAGTGTTTGGGCCCTCTTTTTGAGAACTTATTCTGGTTCTTGTAAAAAAAAGTCTGGTTTGTTGTCATTTTCCTTTTCTTCACTAGTTTATTAACAAACTGCAACTGTAGGAACCACTATTGGGTTGTTAAGCATTGTTAGATTGCTTCATATAAATGTCCTAGGATTTTGATTGGTATATTGTGAATAATCTGTCTGATAACAATCTCATATTGAGTTTAAAATGTGTCCATTCTTTTTTATGACGCCTTGGCTAAATATTCTTTTGAAATTAAATAATTGAAATTTCTCATTACCTTTAGGGTTTGTTTGGTTCAAATGAGGGGAGAGGAGGGATTTTAATGGAGAGGAGGTGAAGGGAGGGAAGTAGAGACATGTTTGGTTCAAAGGGAGGGATTTCTAATGGTTGTGTTTGGTTCAAGGGGAGGGGAGGGATTTTAAATGATTTTTTAGTTATATTGAGTTTCTTCCCTTCCCTCCAAATCCCCCCAAAATGGAGGGAGAGCAAAATCAACTTAAAGAGAGATTTTGCTCCTCTCCCCTTTCTTCTTAAAATTTGAACCAAACACACCCTTAACAGAGCAGCAGTTATTCCTTGCCATCTCTCCACAGTTTGTTAAACTTTTCTTTGCTTTCTCATCATCCACCTTTTATATGTATGTAGGTCGTTGAACTTGATTTTCTCTACCCAAGCGAAGGAATCCATAGAAGATGGGATAATGGTTACCGGATCACAGCAACTGCTGCTACATGGGATCAATCTGCTCTTATATTAAGCAAACCGAGGCGCAGGCCAGCTGATGAAACTCAGGAAACTCTGCGGACTTCTCAATTTCCAAGCACACATGTTAAGGTTAGGGTTGATGATGAATACTTGATTTTGGGCCTTGTTTATTACAGTTTATTTTTTAAGATGATCACTTTTTTAAAAAAAGTAATAATTCTCAAGGGTTTTCATCCGTTTGTTAAGTTTTTTTTTGAAAAAAATGATAATAAAAAACTGCTTCTCGTGAAAATTATTTCGTTACAGATTATTTTTGGAAAAAAATGTGATTTTCATTAAGGTATAACTAAGAAAATAGTTTCTACCTTTTTTAATAATCTAAAAAGATTCTAAATTATTGAATGCAAAAATCACATTTTTGGTAATTCGTAACAAACGGCTCTTTGTTATCTAACCTGCAAAAGGTGATTTTTCTCACTTTGGTTCTGTTTATGTTTCAGGAAAAATGGTCAAAAAACCTTTATCTTGCTTGTTTGTGCTATGGACGTACGGTATGCTGATTCCCTTTACATGTGAGGGGAGGGTATTTTGTAGACTACAAAATTATGTATTTTCTACTTTGCCCAAATCAATGTATAAGTGTGTGTGGAAGGCTAGTTGTTCAAGCAGAGAATTGTATGTTTTGTTTATTTGTTATATATAGTGTTGCTCTCCCCACCCATTCTTCTTTGGGTGGTGGATTCGGCAATTAGTAAATGTATACAGCTTATATGTGCCTTTAAGTAAATGTAGGTCTAATTTTTCAATTGTATCCGCGACACGTGTAATAAGAAAAATAAAAAAGAATATTGATTTGTATGAATACATCTTTCTGTGTATCCACAAGGTCCAACATAATTTCAATGCCCTTTACCTTGCATGCATGGTATATATGTCTAATTAGATATGATTTTCTTGCATACAGTCAGCCATGCAGGGGTTTGAAAACTTAATTGCAAAATAAGTGAAATGTTGATTATGGGCATGGCACAACTCAACACATCATACAAGTTGCTAACTTCTCTCGTGTGTAGCTTGCTCTCTACATTGCAGTGACATCGTCAATCAAGACAACAAAGCAAACTGAGAGAAAGGAATATACACTTTAAGGCGACATATTTGTGATTTTTTTGTACTACTACTAGTTGGACTGAACTACACACATTTTAGTTTTAGTATCAAGTTCCCAATATGGGTGTTAAGAGTAAGAAATTCATTAAACTAATCTTCTATTAATGCAAGATTGAATTGATGCAAAGTTTATTAAATAGCCAGAGCAGCTAGACTCAAAGTGGTTGACAATTCGTGTGATAAAGAGGTTAATAGTTCAACTCTCAACCTAATGTAACAGTTATAAGTTCAATTCTCAACTAATAAAACAATCAACATTGACCGTTTAAAAAAATTGAAGATGAACTAGAAAAAATGTATTTTTTTGAACAATGAAAATAGGTTTTAACACTTTTGTTGTTTTTTAAATATTAAGATGGTAACAAAAATAGTTTCTATTATTTTTATGATTATTGACTTAAGTAAAATGAAAATAAGAAATATGGAAGTCAAAGAGCCTAAAGTTTTATTTTAATGGAAATCCCATTTTCATTTGGACTTGGATTTTGGATGCACTATTTAGGATACCATTCCAAATTGTTGCACAATTTCAGTATACATTTATTAGCGGCTGAAAATAGGATCATAATTACGCTCGTACGTAAACCACTTCCATGATATGTTCTTTGTGATTCAATGTTGATAAAAATCATTTCTCTAACAATTCCTATTCAAATAATTAGCACAAGCTTTTGAGTTCATGCCATAATCCTTTATCAAAATTTCAGAAGATGAATATCAATTAGATTTGACGAGTTACAAGAATAACCATAGTAGAGTCACCATGTCTAAGGGTGATACCAATTAGTTCATGGCAAGTTGTTTGCGTCGAGAAATAATTTTATGAATTCGTTTTTGTTTCTCTCGACGATTTGTGTGTTCAAATAGTTGGAACCTAGAATTTGAAATATGATCTTCATCTTGCTTGGAAGAAAGATTTCAATCTAGATTTTGGTAAGAAACACAAATATTCAATGATGGATTCATATCTACAATTTGCCTAAAAAATATTAGAGGTTTAAAATTATTTTCACAATTGCTTCATGTATTGGCATCTCATTATCTCTTTATGAAACAACCAACTCAAAAATGTCACGAGATTTCGCTCGAGTTTTGGTCGATTTGGACATGTTACAAGAGCTAAGAGATTGCATTTTTGTTGAATGTGAAAGATATGCAATGTCACATCTCCCGATACCAAATATTGAGAAAATAATAGATAAATTTAAATAACAATCAAAACAAGGCATGAGTGTTGAGACAAAATCTCTCTCAAATGGTTTTAACGATAACAAAATTAATTAAAAGATTATGATTGAGGTTAATGACTAATCTGTGCTTTTGAGTGTATTCATATAAGAAAATAGGTATTAATCATTAAGACAAAAAGAAGAAAAAATCAGGTTCAAATCTGGAAAATAAAAATGCTGAGGATGGAAAATGCTGAGGATGGCCTCACGAGTTGGTGAAACTGCAGTTCTGCATCCTCGCTAATTTGAAATTATTTTTATTCATTAAACAAAGGCAGAATAATATTAAAGAATGAATTGTTTGATTCATTAAACAAAGGCAAAATACTATTAAAGAATGAATAAAGAAAAGCTTTTGAAGAAAATGAGTAAGAAGGCAAAAGAAAGGTACGAGGAAGGATTACACTAGGATGGGTCTATAGTCAACATCTTGAAAAACATCCCAACACTTTTGAAGCAGTCCATCATATCATATGCAAATGCTACAAGTAGACCTATAAGATCACTCTTGTGTGAATTAAAAACATTATAAAGTCAATCTTCAAAAAGGCAACAACAAACAAGTCAAAAATGAAATGCTCGCATGTCTTAAGGCAAGGATAGAGAAAAGGAATTCACATGTGAAGCCTTTACAAAGCCTTGAAGAAAGGAGAATGAAAAAGACGTCACATGGTCTTACAAGCATTAAATAAAGGAAAAAGAAAAAGTTCACATGTGAAGCTTTAACAAGACATTGAAGAAAGGAGAACGAAAATGACTTCACATGAACTTACAAGCATTAAAGAAAGGAAAAAGAAAAGGACAGCTTATGCCCCAAGAACCCAGAAAATCTGCAACCTCGTACTTAAGGATGGACTGCATTTGTCCAAAGAGTCGAATTGCATTTTCGTAAATATGAGAAAATACATTGGCATTTCTAAATGGATTTTTTCAACGGTCATAAAAAGCTTGGCATATGAAATGAATATCCTAAGACCTTTATAAAAGGCAGCAAGCTCTTCTTTGTCAAATATACAACAACAACAAAAAAAAAAAACCATTGCATTAAAAAGATCAAGGATCTTAAAGCTTTCAAGAAGCAACATCCATCCTCTCTTCATACTTTCTACAATCCTACATTAGATCTTTGTTAATCTTTTGAGAAATTATTTAGAATCAATCACTCTCATATCACATTGTAATTTCCACGTGAGATACACCTGGAAACAGTGGCGGATCTTGCACAAAATATTTGGGGGAGCCGAAAAGCAACAAGTATTAACTGAAATATTATAATTGAAATTTTTGAAAGTTATATAGTTTTTTTAGAGTATCACAAAATTCATACATAGTAAACAAGTTAAAAAAAAAATTAGAATTTCAATTTTCACAAGTCACACAATTTTCACAATTCAATCAAATAAAATATATTAATTTTCACCTTTGTCAAAAAATTTCTTCTTAAAAAAATGAATTAAATTTTTTATATTTAAATATCGTGTCACTCATAAAAAAATACACATATTAATTAAAATAATTCACAATTAAAAAATAGTATCACACTATATCATATATCAATAATTAATTAACATGAAAAAGTTTATTAAGAATAATAGTTGAGTTGTTAATTAGGGTGTTAGAGTTTATTGGTTCGAAATTAGTTAGTTTATTATATTTTAGTAGTATAAATTCTAAGAAATAGTAGAAAGCAAGTATAAGAGAGGTAAGAAGAGAGACGAAATTACTCAAAAATCAACCATAGAGTTTAATAATATTTTAATAATTTATCACTATTATTTTGATAATATATTGTTAGTTATTATATAAATATATAAAAGAAATTAAAAAATATAGGGGGTGCCGTGGCACCTGCCCGCTCTTAAGAAGATCCGCCGCTGCCTGGAAATATTTGAAATCTGATTGTAAGCTTGGTGAAGCTTAAGAATACACAAGTTGTAATCATCCTCTGTGAGAGGCTGATTTGTTTGAACATTAGTAAAATCTCAAAAGAGTGTGAGGACTAGACGTAGCCTTCATTTGGTGAACCAGTATAAAAACTATGTGTGTCAATCTCATATTTCTCTCTCACTTTTTAGCTCTGCGCAAATCTAAAAATTTTAAAAAACCCATCATCGGACTTGCCATCCTCTGCAAGAGGATAGTTTTCAAAACACTTGAAAACTGTTTTTAAATAGAAAAATCCCTATTCAACCCCCTTCTAGTGATATTTAGCTACATCAATTGGCATCAGAGCAAGGTTCTCTAGAAAAATACACCTAACAGTGTAAGAGAAAAAGATCCAAAAGGAAAAATGTCTAAAGCTAAGTATATTCCTGAAGGAGGATCATCCAGTCGTCCTCCCTATTTTAATGGCACATATTACTACCACTGGAAAGGTAAGATGAGGCTATTCCTCATATCACAAGACAACAACATGTGGTATGTGGTTGAAAATGGGAATCACGTCATCAGAACCAACAACGCAGATGTAACCTCCGATGAGAAGCCTCAAGCACAGTGGACGGCAGATGAAAATGCAAAGGTACTCCTAAACTCTAAAGCTCATTTATTTCTAACGTGTGCTTTGAGCAGGGAAGAAGATGACAGAGTTGAAGAATGCAAAAGCGCTAAGGAACTCTAGGACACTCTAAGGATCCATCATGAAGGATCAAGTCACGTAAAAGAAGCAAGGATTGACATGGGAGTAAGAGAATTTGAACTATTCAAAATGAAGGAGGAGGAAACTATTGATGAAATGTTCTCAAGGTTAACAATCATATTAAATAATTTGAGATACACTTGGAAATATTTGAAATCTGATTGTAAGCTTGGTGAAGCTTAAGAATACACAAGTTGTAATCATCCTCTGTGAGAGGCTGGTCTGTTTGAGCATTAACGAAATCTCACAAGAGTATGAGAACTGGACGTAGCCTTCATCGGGTGAACCAATATAAAAATTGTGTGTATCAATCTCATATTTCTCTCTCACTCTTTAGCTCTGCGCAAATCTAAAATTTTTAAAAAACCCATCATCGGGCTTGCCATCCTCTGCAAGAGGATAGTTTTCAAAACACTTGAAAATTGTTTCTGAACAGCAAAATCCCTATTCAACCCCCCTTCTAGTGATATTTAGCTACATCAATGAGAACAGAGTGGAGTGAGAGAGGGTTTTGCCTCCTCCACTCTGCACCCGACTAGTATGGGAAAATCCGTATCCGCCTCCATTTTTTATCAAGTGTGAAATTAAATCTTCATCTTCATTCGTGATGGGGTTTGAATTTTCCTTTCCTTGATCAACACTCATTCATTCATATAAAATAATAAATTTAAAAATTATATTTATTATAGTTAATATAATAACATGATAATTATTATACAATAGTAAAAGTAAAAAAATTATTAAAATCATATTTTCTATAAAGGAGAAGACTATAATTTTTAATATTTAAAAAATGTTGAATATATACATGTTTATAAAATTTAAAAATAGAAATAGTATTACTAGCATATTAAAATTGAGGGTGGATATGGGTGAATACGAATACTCTCAAATTCGTTATCGCTATCGAGTTTTAATTTTAGAAAAAATCTGCACACAGACTCAATCAAAGTGGGTTTTCTCTAACATAATCAAAACACAATAAAATAACATGGAAAAACCACGACAAGATAATAACACTATATGAAAACTGTTACAACACAAACTTCTCTCAAATAACTCACCCTCGATAGAACCACACTCTAAAGAAAATATGTAACTACGCTCATAAAATTCTAAAACAAAAGAGAAAGAAAAGAGTTAGATATAACTTAGTGTTTCATACTAGTGCGAATAGTAATAAATAAAAAATAAATAAAACAACTACCTTGAACTCCTTCTTCCTTTATAATAATTATAAGCAACGTGAAACTATTTCAAAATATGATATTTCGAACAATCCTAACATGTTGATCAATATCCTGTGGTGAATTATGAGAAAGATACATCACGTCTTGCCTTTAAAAAACGATATGAACTCTTCAAAAAAAAAATATATATATATATATATATATTATTTGGACTAAAAATCCATATTTTAAATAAATAAAATTGAAAGATATTTTTATAACTTTCACTTTTATTATTTTGAAAAAATTTATAAAAAATAGGTTTTTAATTTCATAAATTGCATTTACTTGAATCTCTTGTTATTGTATTAATCCACAGTTTAAGAAATTGATTCTACGGTGAAATTATTTTATTAATCTAAAACTTCTGAACATGAACTTATTGTACTTAATAGACAATAATTATCTATTACAAATTTGTAAAAATGAGAAAAGAACCAAATTACAAATTATATGATTTTACCGATTAAAATTTTGTAATAGGCAATAGTGAAAAGAAAGAAAAATTTAAACCTATTAACAAAAAATCAACTTACAATAATATCCATTTATTAAAGTAGTGTTTTAACCGAGTTAATGAGAGGTTATAAGTCCCAAATGAAAAAGTGTAAGTAGTTAAGATACACCTTTTTATATATATATATATATATATATATATAGATAGATATAGGAGTGATCAAATTAC
>JBBPBS010000214.1:480495-494318 GCA_037974835.1 Cicer judaicum | reverse complement strand
TATATATATATATATATATATATATATATATATATATATATATATATATATATATATATATATATATATCAGTATATAATTATTTACTATCTGATCAAAATGTGTGGAAATTAGCTTTATATATAATTACACAGTTGACATTAGCTATAACAAAGGGCAAAAACATGAGGAGGCCTATTGGGTATGCACTTAGCAACACATGATGAGAATATGTGTAGTGTTGAGTAAAAGGGAATCATATATATTATCTATGTCTAGGAGTTTTATAAGGTTGTCAATTATGTAATAAACAAAGTTGCTAAAACAATGCCACCTAGACTTGCTAGTTGATTAGTGTGACACCCTAAACCCCAAATAATTTTTTTTTTTTTTTTTAGATAAAGAATATCACATATTCACAGACATGTCACATAAATCCAAAATTCCCATCAAACGTAATGACATTGAAATCATAATATCAAACAACAGGATCCCTTTTGAAGTACACATACTTATGTTTTAAATTCAGTGCAAATATAGTCCCAACCCGATGTCACTATCAGAGCGGGAGTTCCCAAAAATAAAAATACTCAAAATAACATCAATACAATTCATATAGATAGAATCTCCAAGACGTGACGGCTTCCACCTCTCCGAAAGGTATTAGTCATCACCTGCAACTTACAACTCGTCTGCGTCCGTCGCAAACGCCAAACACAAACAACGAGGGGTGAGTATCGAAATTATGTAACAGTATAAAAACGTGAGGGGAACACGCAAGCAATCAATTATCACAATCAAGGAAAACAATCAATTGTATAATATCAACGATTTATCAACTTGATTCACAATAGGATAATCACCATAATGAAATGCTATGCATGTCCTATACTCTACACTTCATCATTTGGTACCATTCTACTCTGAAGTACTTGGTTAGGAGGCATGATACTATGCTACTGCAAGAGTGGACGGACAATTCATGAATGGCCAAGTCCTCATAGATCCCCTCAACTCAACCCGAGACACATATACGCGACAGTCGGGGTACTCTTGTGTTGCACGGTAGGTCCCGACCTTAGGGAATAACCCACTAATCCACTTAGGAATTCCCCACTAGGTGTACCCCCAAGGTCTATCAGTCCTACCTTACAGTTCGACTGTAGCCCTCCACGATCAGGCTCATTCAGTTGTACTTCCCCGAATCACTAGGTTTGTCAGACCCTCCCTATATGATGACAAAATAATCCTAACTCCAAAATCTACAACACGTATCTCAGACTTACTCGATCATCACAACTCAATAAGTTTCAATATCACTTCATAATATTTCATCATTATATATCTTTATCAGTCAATCACAATAAAATCACAATATTTGGTTTGCACTACTCACAATACACAATCCAATTGCATCAATCACATAATAAGGAATTCAATAGGTGACACATTCTAGTAATATCACAAATTCAATCAAGTAACAAAAACATTCGAGTACACATCATTCATACATTAACAATCAGCATAAGATTTCATAAAATCAGACATCATACAATCTTGATATAAATAAATTCACGGCAATTCTATAGGTTACTAGATTATATTTTAATCCTCACTATTACCATTCACATTTATTAATTAATTATATTACTCAATAGGGCTCAACCATACGTAGTAAGCCCCGAATGAATATTTGGGAATTTCAGCATTCCTGTTCATCTCACGTTATTTTATACTCATAAAATCGAACCTCATCTCACCCTTTACCTCGATTGAAGATTTCGTCCAATGAATCTGATCTGCTAACGGGTCGTTTCTTTGTCGTTCGTCGTCTCTAATAGTCCGCAAAGGAATTATAGTCACACCACCACCAAATACAAATAAATTACTTACTATGAATAAATGAATAAATAAAGAAATAAATAAACAACAAAATAAATAATAAATAAACAAATAAGTAAATGAATAAATAAAATAAATAATAAGTAAACGAATAAGTAGATGAATAAATAATAAAATAAATAAAATAAATAAATAAATAAGTAAATGAATAAAGAAATAATAAATAAATAAGTAAATAAATAAATTAATAAGTAAATACGTTAATAAGTAAATAAATAAATAAATAATAAAATAAATAAATAAGTAAACGAATAAATAAATAATAAATTAATAAATAGATAATTAAATAAATAAATAAGTAAATAAATGAATAAATAAGTAAATAAATAAATAAATAATAAAGTAAATAATAAATAAATAGATAAATAAATGAATAAATACATGGTAAAGTAATTAATAAATAAATAATTAAGTAAATAAATATAGAATTAGGAAAAGCTACGGCTGGGTATAATGGCTTATGATCTGAAGATTCTTAAATAAATAAGTACGTATATTAATAAATAAACAATAAATAAGTAAATAAATAAATAACAAAATAAATAATAAATAATTAAGTAAGTAAATGAATAAATAAATAATAAAATAAATGATAAATAAATAAGTAAATGTATAATTAAATAATAAAATGACTTAATAAAAATTTACTAATAAATAAATACGTAAATTAATAAATAAATAATAATTAAATAAATAAATAAATAACAAAATAAATAATAAAATAAATAAGTAATTGAGTAAATAAATAATAAAATAAATGATAAATAAATAAATAAATACATAATTTAGTAATTGAATAAATAAATAAGTAAATTAAGTTAATTTTGAATATACATTCAGTAACATAGTTCCGTGGTATGTCTAATCCTAAAATTTAGAATAAAGGGACACATGCTTAGTATTACGATGATCTGATCATACGCTTAGATATTACTAAAAATTGAAATAACGGCATATATGTTATGTACTCGTATAATTCGATATAATAACTAGGATCCTGTACATACTATTCAATATTACCATACTTTGATCAACAGCCCTATATTGATATAAGTGCCTTATTTTAAAATAATTGATAGAATTGGGAAGGTGTACCTGATATTTGGTTAATGAAACAAGTCTGGAGGCAATACGGCAACAACAAATCCTTCTTTTTTTTGGAAATTAGCAATGTATAAGGCTTGTTTTTGGTAATTACCAATGTGTGTACATAACACTGTGCTTGGAAGGGAAAGTACGCTTGGGAATTGGAATGGAAAACACAGCAGAATTTTTTTAAAACCTATTTAGCCTATCACTTCTACATATATATATGTGGGTAACTTAGGGTTGGTGATCAAGGCCTGCTAGAAAACATGGACTTTTTGTGGCCATTGCCCATTCTCACTACTAGAGTTATTATTATTATTATTATTTATTGTAATGGTTACTATTATTATTATTTATTATTATTATGACTATAGTTATTCCTATCATTAACCCATTTTATTAGTGTTAAAGATACCAATTAAAACACATTAACACTCATATATAAAAATAAAATAAAAATATAGTATTGTATCATTATACTATTTAAAATAAGGTAAAGAGAAATTGGGGTGTTACAATTAGCAATTGTAAGGGGTGCTTAATTAATTTTCATTACACTTTTATCATAATTTCTAGTTTTTGTCGATGCTATTATGTATAGTCTTAGTGCATAAAAGAAAATAAATGAAATATGAATTATATCTTTGAAATTTTGTATTAGTGTACAATTCTAATTCTAAATTTGAAATGTGAACTTGATAATATATTTACATTATATAAATATATGTAAAAATAAATTATTTTTGTAATAAATATACACATGTATATTATGTTCATTTTTTTTTTGTATGAATTTTATCTTATTGATATCATTGTACTAGTGTACAACTTTAAATTTGAACGTCACATCATATATATGATAATGACAAAACAAATGATGATGATAATGATAAAATATATTTTTAATATGTATTTTGTAAATGAACCTTAAAATTCATGTTACAACTAACTCATTATTGATAATGACAAAATAAATTTATATGTATGTTAATTCTCAAAATTTAATGTCCTATTTGTTTTAATTAATAATAAAACCTCTTACACAATTATCACATATTTTTAGTTGTTGTATAAGAAGATGTTAGGAATCCAATGTTCATAACACAACACTTTTCTTTTAGGAACACTATTGGGCCAGAAAATTACCAAGCAATGGATTTACAATCAGACTCTGACGTATTTGTTTTCTAGCGATGTGGAATTCAGACTCTGACTTATCTATTTTCTACCGATGTCGAATTTTCGGTTATCAAGACAATCTATTTGCCAAAATCAATCGCCAATTTTATAAAGAATGTCAAGACAATATTATACATTGATGATAAAAGTAGTTTACGGAATGTATTTTGGGCAGATGCAAGATGGGGTTAGATTAATATTTCGGGGAAGTTGTAACATTTGACACTACTTAACAAATAAATATGACATGCATTTTGCCCATTTTGTTGGAGTAAATCATTATGGTCAATAAGTGTTGTTGAGATTGTATTGGATATTAGGATCCCTTCCTATATGGAGAAATGCTCAAAATATTGCAGTGCATGTGTCTCACTTATTTAAGGAGATATGGGTATGATTTAGGGATGACAATTAGATTCAGACTCAGTGGGTATCTGCAATGGATAGGGTAAAAATCCGCATAATGGATATGGGTATGAGGATAAGTAATTATCCATAAAATTGAATGGGTATGAGTGCACCACGTCCCGCAGCCGCACTTATATATTATTATTAGGCTTAATTACAGTTTTGGTCCCCCTATTTTAGCTGAATTGTGAAAGTAGTCCCCCCCATTTTATTTCTCTTCAGTTTTGGCCCCGCAAATATAATTTTGGTCCAAAACATGATGAAATTTCATTGTTTTTGTATTTATTTAAGTCACATTATGCCTCAATATCTCATTTGCAACAATTGTACATGAAATCTATGATCATAAATGGTGTAGTACGGCTTTAAAAAAGAAAATTTCATCAAATTTTGGACTAAAATTTTGTTTGGGATCAAAATTGGGGAGAAACAAAATGGGGGGACTATTTTTGCGATTCAGCTAAAATCGGAGGACCAAAACTACAATTAAATCTTATTATTATTATTATTATTATTATTATTATTATTATTATTATTATTATTATTATTATTATTATTATTATTATTATTATTATTGAGTATGTTTATTTGAGTTTAAATAAAAATAATTTTTGTTTTAAATAATGTAGAGATTTTTTTAAAAATGATTTTTTTAACCCTCATTTGTTTAATATAATAAAAATGATTTTTTTTTTTTGTAAAACAATTTTTAACCTCTATATACAATTTTATAAAAATGATTTTTTTTAAATACACATATGTCTCTCTACTCTCTTGTGCATCTCGATCTCCCCCTCCAATCTCTATCTACTATCTCTCATTTTCTAGTATCTCTCTATGTAATCAATTTCATAATTTTCATATTCTCCTAAAAAATAAACATATAAATAAATTATCATAAAAATATGTAAGTAATATATTTTGGAGGTCATGTTTTAATATTAAAAATTTGGCCCTTAATAAAAAAAAAGTGCATTTTTAATAATTAAAACAATTAGAAAAATAAATTTTAGTCATGTACAAAGCTACATGATACTTTGTGTATACCAATTCACATGATGCTCTATTCATATCAACTTACATATTTTCTACACATACTAATGTACATGATTGATATATATATTAGACTCAAATTTATTTAAAAAATAATTTAGTTTTAGCATCATCCTATTTTACAACAATTCTTTAGTCTCTTATAATTTTTCGTATATTTTTTAATAGCTATTCTAATTGATATTTAAGTAAACAAAAATACTAAATCACATATTTAAAACAATTTATAAAATAAACCAAATTTTCAACTCATAAACAATTTCATTATCCATTCTATTAGATTATATTTTTTTTTAATGTTTTGTTATTATATATTTCACTTTTTATTTTTTTTATTAATTTTTTTTTCACACTTTCATTTTAACCTTTAAACATTTTTTTATTTCACACTTTTTATTGTTTGTGAGTCGATTTATATTAATATTGAAAACTTAATTTTATTGCAACATTATAATTTGTTATTTTCAAAAGATCATTGGTTAAATATTTAATTTTTAAACAATAATTTAAACTTATATTCTTTGTATTCATTCCTTATGACGTAATACGAATAATATATATTGTCATTATATCAGTTTTATTATTTGTATATGGTTATAAATTTGTGTCATATTAGAGTTCATTTATTCTTTTTATTCATTTTTACATGGTGTCCTAATTTTGTTATGTATAAACAACAAAAATAGAATATTTCGATATAATGACAATATATATTAACTTATTAATAGTGTCCTGAACTTAACTTATTTTAACAACTTTTGGAGATACTACTATTAATAGTGTCCTAACATATGAACTTAAGTTATTTGGAGATGCTACTATTAATAGTGTCCTAACATATGAACTTAAGTTATTTTAACAACTTTTGGAGATTCTACTATTTTCTCTGAATAC
Source organism: Cicer judaicum (assembly GCA_037974835.1). Classification (NCBI taxonomy): domain Eukaryota; kingdom Viridiplantae; phylum Streptophyta; class Magnoliopsida; order Fabales; family Fabaceae; genus Cicer; species Cicer judaicum. The sequence goes on along the minus strand of JBBPBS010000214.1, from coordinate 487,814 downwards.
CTATTGTAATAAAATAAAAATTAATAACAATAAAAAATTTATCGTGAAAATATGAATTTAATTATCCACACAATTTCAGTTTAACTAATTCTACAATTCTATGATTCATATAACCACAAATGATGAATACACGTAAAACAATTTTTGTAACGAACTGTATTTGCAACGAAAGAGAAATAGGAATGAGAAGAAAGTAAATACTAATGAGTAAATGAAGTATTATGCATTCTTTCACCATTTACGCTCTATATATAATATTTAGATTATGTGACTTTTAAATTTGAATTTGTGCATAATTTACATTTTTTAGGTTCACAGTTTAAATTTAGAGTAGTACACCAATACAAGGTTTCTAAAGATAAACATTGAATTACTTTTTTACTTCACATAGTAACACATACTTATAAACACGTGCATGTATTTTTAAACAATAAAACCCAAGAGTATATATATAATTCAAATTAAGTATGATGCAAATACTATGCACATGTTTATGTTGATTAAAATAATAATTTTTTTTAATAATTTTTACACTATTGAAATCACATTCAATATTTAGGATGCACCTTAAAACAAAAAAAAGTCATGTTCACACTTCATATTTGAGATTGTAACTAATAAATCAAGATAAATATACTTACTAAGCATAATTTATTTATACACATATAAATTTACATAAATTTATTAAAATAAAAAGTGAATATATTAAATAACTCAAAATATTGAAGTAATGAGTATAATTATTATAAAAAGAGAGTAAATATTTAATATTAATATAGTGTGTGAAGAAATAATAGATGATGAAATAGAAATTATTAAGTTAATTTTGATCATTGTAGTGGTTATATTTTATTAATACAAATTAAAATAGAAATACCGTAATGAAAATTAATTAGACGGTGCTTACAATTTATAATCAATTGTTGTACAAAGTATTATAAATCCAGATATTATGTATTTTTTCACCACGCTATATATATAATATTTATAATCAATTGTTGTACAAAGTATTATGAATCCAGATATTATGCATTTTTCACCACGCTATATATATAATATTTAGATTATGTGACCTTTAAATTTGCATTTTTACATAATTTATATTTTTTATGTTCACATTTTAAAATTGTAGTACACCAATACAAGGATTCCAAAGATAATCATTCTTGAATCAATTTTTTACTTCGCATAATACCACATACTTATAAACAAGCATATGTATTTTTAAACAATAAAACACAAGAGTATGTATATAATTCAAATCAAGCATGATGTGAATACTATGCACCTGTTTATGTTGATGAAAGAAATTATTCTTTTTTTCATTTTTTACACTATTGAGTTCATATTCAATATTTAAGTTGCAACTTAAAACAAAATAAGTCATGTTCATATTTCATATTTGGGATTGTAATTAATAAATCAAGATAAATAAACTTACTATGCATAATTTATTTATACACATAAAAATTTAAATTAATTTATTAAAATAAAAAATGAATATATTAAATAACTCAAAATATTAAAATAATGAGTATAATTGTTATAAAAAGAGAGTAATTATTTAGTATTAATATATAGTGTGTAAATAAATAATAAATGATGAAATAGATATTATGAAGTTAATTTTGATCATTGTAGTGGTTATATTTTATTAATTCAAATTAAAATAGAAATATTGTTCTGAAAATTAATTAGACAGTGCTTACAATTTCTAATCAACTATACACAAGTTTAAGTTGTATTTTGTTATCATCTTTATTTATTACTCAATATGTATTACATAATTCTACATATAACCCCACCTATTTCTAGTTTTAATTTGTAATAATAAAATACAACCACTGCAATGATCAAAACTTCATAATTTCTACTTCATCATCTATTATTTCTTCACAAACTATATATTAATCAACATAAACAGGTGGATAGTATTTGCATCATGCTTGATTTGAATTATATATATACTCTTGTATTTTATTGTTTAAAAATATATACCCTTGTTTATAAGTATGTGTTACTATGTGAAGTAAAAAATTAATTCAATAATGTTTATCTTTGGGAGCCTTGTATTGGTGTATTACTCAAAATTTAAAATGTGAACATATAAAAAATGTAAATTATGCACAAATCCAAATTTTAAAGTCACATAATATAAATATTGTATATAGGGTGTAAATGGTGAAAGAATGCATAATAGTTAGATTCATATTCTACTCACTACTCTTTACTTTCATGTCATTCCTATGGCTTACTCAAAAGTTTCAAATTCATTTTTTTTACTCTCTCATTTTCTCTTTAGTTCTATACGACATTTTCATTATAAAGATTACAAATGCAGTGGTTAATGTTATTGTTGTTGTTGATGAGAGTGGGAACTATAAAGAAGCGGTATTTGCAGCACCTTACAAGAACATGAAACGCTACGTGATATTTTAAAGTGGGCAATATAAAAGGGAAATAGAATATGCAGTAGTGATCTTGGGAATAGTGTCCTTACCAAAGGTATGCAGTGCCGTATGAACTTAAGTTATTTTGACGGTAACTCGATTTATAAGAGATGATAGTAGCATTCATACCATCTCCAATTATTGTGACGTTCACCTTGGTTTCATCAATAAATACATTCTATATGCAAACATCCTTCTTTACAATTAAGGACAATATTAATTTTTTTTTTCAAACTATATTACAAAATTAAAGTGATTCTCATACTTTTATTATGAGTTATAGAAAGAAAAAAAATCTACAATGTATCAATGCCTAAAGGAAGATTTAACTAGGATTGTTATATTAGTTAGATTCAAAGAATTAAAGGAAGTTATTTAACATATTTTAATTAGTATTATGTAAATAGACCTCCAAAGTTTAATATCTTGTAATTTTTTAAATAATGATGAAACCTCTTGCACAATTCTCACAAATTTTTTTGTGTTCTGTATGAAGATGTTAGAGGTGCAAGGTTCATAGCACAATACATTTCCTTCAAGGAATACTGCTGGACCCAAAAATGAGCAATTAGTGGCTCTACGCTCAAACTCTGACTTATTTGTCTTCTATATATGTGGAATCTTTGGTTACTAAGACAGTTTACTTGCCAACAAGAATCGTCAATTTTATAGAGAATGCAAAATTAGTGGAACTATAGACTTCATATGTGGGTACGATAAAGTAGTGTTTCAAAGCTGCAAAATACTTGTAAAAAAAAGGATTGTATGGACAACAGAACAGAATCACAACTCAAGGAGGACTATACAAAGGATTACCAACTGCATTGTCATTTCAATTTTGTAATATATTTGCTGATATTGACCTTCTACCATATATTAATTCTACCTTAATATTCCTTGGCCAACCATGGCAGCCGTATTCAACAATGGTTTCATGCAAACTTATATGATCGAGGTATTGAGTTCTAAAGGGTGGCTAGAATTGGATTCATCTATATATTTGGATACATTGTATCATGCAGAGTATAATAATTATGGTCATGGAGCTAATCTACAAAATCAAGTGAAATGGTCAAGCTTTCACCTGTTAAATGATTGTAGTCAGGCCACTAATTTCACTGTGTCTAAATTAATTTTATGGGACCAATGGCTACCTTCAACAGGTGTACCTTTTACTAATGGATTTGATAATCAAAATACTATTTAAGAGAAATTGTTACTGTAAAAAAAATTTACTATATAATTATAAAACTATTATAAGGATAACTTTGTGTTCAATTTGATTAACCTTTATTTAATTATTTTTAATAATTATTTATTAAATCCAATAGTTGGGTTCTTCATTTTGAAGAATCATAATTGTTAGTGTCATATCCATGCAATGGACATGTTGAACTTTGATTTAAATTTCAATTAAAAATTGTGTCTTATTTATTAGATTCCAATATTGGTTTTAATGGATTACCTAGGAAATATCTAAAAATATTCACCAGAGATGCTGAAATTGCCACGGGATTTTTTTTAGTACTTTTGCCAGCTAATGTGCACTAGCAAATACTAGAATCTTTTGTAGTGCAACTCAAAAGAGATACTGGGTGAAAAACTAATGATCAACTGCATGATAGCAGAATTAAAATGTGATGTTGGGGCATGGACAAAATAAACGATTAAAATTAAAGTTTAATCCATAAATTGTGCACGAGGTATACAGAGCAATAACTTAAAGAGAATAAATAGGTGGGGTCATATGTAGAATTATGTAATACATATTGGGTAATAAATAAAGATGTTAACAAAATGCAATTTAAACCTGTGTATAGTTGATTAGAAATTGTAATCACCGTCTAATTGATTTTCGCAGTATTTCTATTTTAATTTGTATTGATAAAATAGAACCACTACAATGATCAAAATTAATTTCATAATTTATATTTCATCATCTATTATTTCTTCACACACTATATATTAATCAACATAAACAGGTGCATAGTATTCACATCATGTTTGATTTTAATTATATATACACTCTTGTATTTTATTATTTAAAAATACAAACCCTTGTTTATAAGTATGTGGTACTATGTGAAGTAAAAAATTAATTCAAGAATATTTATCTTTAGAGCCTTGTATTGGTGTACTAATCCAAATTTAAAATGTGAATATAAAAATTGTAAATTATGCACAAATCCAAATATTAATGTCAAATAATTTAAATATTATATATAGGGCGTAAATGGTGAAAGAATGGATAATACTTGGATTTATAATACTTGTATATAGTTGATTAGAAATTGTAAGCACCGTATAATTAATTTTAAGTACAATATTTCTATTTTTAATTTGTATTAATAAAATATAACCATTACAATGATCAAAATTAACTTCATAATTTCTATTTCATCATTTCACACTATATATTAATATTAAATAATTACTCTCTTTTTATAACAATTATAATCATTAATTTAATATTTTGAGTTATTTAATATATTCACTTTTTATTTTAATAAATTAATGTAAATATATATGTGTATAAATAAATTAAGCATAGTAAGTATATTTATCTTGATTTATTAATTACAATCCCAAATATGAAGTATGAAGGACTTATTTTGTTTTAAGGTTAAAATGAATCATTCCTTTAATCAACATAAACAGGTGCATAGTATTCGAATCATGCTTGATTTGAATTATATATATACTCTTGTTTTTTATTGTTTAAAAATACATACACTTGTTTATAAGTATGCGTTACTATTGTGAAGTAAAAAATTAATTCAAGAATATTTATGTTTGGGAGCCTTGTATTGGTGTACTACTCCAAATGTAATATGTAAACATAAAAAATATAAATTATGCACAAATCCAAAGTTTAAAGTCACATAATCTAAATATTATATATAAGGCATAAATGGTGAAAGAATGCAGAATACTTGAATTCATAATACTTGTGTACTATGACACCCTAAACCCCAATTAAATTTTTTTTTTTTTTTTTTTTTACGATAAAATGAAGAATATCTCATAATCACAAACATGTCACGTGAATTTAAAATTTCCATCAAACATACTGAAATCGAAATCATAATGTCAAACAACAAAATCCTTTTTGAAATACACGTACTTATGTTTTAAATTCAGTGTAAATAAAGTCCCCACCCGATGTCACTATCAGAGCGGAAATTCCCAAAATAAAAATACTCCAAATAACATTAATACAATGCGTATAAATAGAGTCTCCCAGACATGACGGCTTCCGCCTCTCTGATGGTATTGGTCGTCACCTGCAACTTACAACTCGTCTGCGTCCGTCGCAAACGCCAAACACAAACAACGAGGGGTGAGTATCGAAATTATGTAACAGTATAAATACACGAGGGGAACACGCAAGCAATCAATTATCATAATCAAATAAAACAGTCAACGGTATAATATCAACGATTTATCAACTTCATTCACAATAGGATAATCACCATAATGAAATGTTATGCATGTCCTATACTCTACACTTCATCATTTGGTACCATTCTACTCTGAAGTACTTGGTTAGGAGGCCTGATACTATGCCACTACAAGAGTGGACGGACAATTCATGAATGGCCAAGTCCTCATAGATCCCCTCAACTCAACCCGAGACACATATACGCGACGGTCGGGGTACTCTTGTGTTGCACGGTAGCTCCCGGCCTTAGGGAATAACCCACTAATCCACTTAGGAATTCCCCACTAGGTGTACCCCCAAGGTCTATCAGTCTTACTTTACAGTTCGACTGTAGCCCTCCACGATCAGGCTCATTCAGTTGTACTTCCCCAAATCACTAGGTTTGTCAGACCCTCCCTATATGATGACAAAATAATCCTAACTCCAAAATCTACAACACATGTGTCAAACTTACTCGATCATCACAACTCAATAAGTTTCCATTTGACTTCATAATATTTCATCATTGTTTATCTTTATCAGTCAATCACAATAAAATCACAATATTTGGTTTACACTACTCACAATACACAATCCAATTGCATCAATCACATAATAAGGAATTTCAATAGGTGACACATTCTAGTAATATCACAAATTCAATCAAGTTACAAAACATTCAAGAACACATCATTCATACATTAACAATCAACATAAAATTTCATAAAATCAGACAGTATGCAATCTTGATATAAATAAATTCACGACAATTCTATAGGTTGCTAAATCATATTTTAGTCCTCACTATTACCAATCACATTTTATTAATTAATTATCATTACTCAATAGGGCTCAACTGTACGTAGTAAGACCCGAATGAACATGTGGAAGTTTCAGCATTCCTGTTCATCTCACGTTATTTATACTCATAAAATCGAACCTCATCCCACCCCTTACCTCGACTGAAGATTCCGTCCAATGAATCTGATCTGCTAACGAGTCGTTTCTTTATCGGTCGTCGTCTCTAATAGCCCGCGAGGGAATTAAAACCACACAACCACAAAATACAAATAATTACTTACTATGAATAAATAAATAAATAACAAAATAAATAATAAATAAGTAAGTAAATGAATAAACATGTGATAAAATAAATAATAAATAATTAAATAAGTAAATGAATGAATAAATAAATGATAAAAAAAAGTAATAAATAATAAATAAATAAGTACTGAATAATAAATAATAAATAAATAAATAAATAAAAAAGTAATGAATAAATAAATAATAAAATAATAAATGAATAAATAACAAAATAAAACAAACAATAAATAATAAATAATAAATAATAAATAATAAATAATTGAATAAATAATTAATAAAATAAATAATAACTTAATTAATAAACGAATAAATAGATAATAATATAAATAATAAATAACAATTAA
>JBBPBS010000214.1:463621-480151 GCA_037974835.1 Cicer judaicum | reverse complement strand
AAATAATAAATAAATAAATAAATAAATGAATAATTAATAAAGTAAATAATATTTAAATTAATAAACGAATAAATAAATAATATTATAAATAATAAATAAATAAATAAATAAATAAAATAATAAATAAATAAATAAATAAATAATTAAATGAATAAATTAATTAATTAATTTACGAAACATCTACTACTTATAATATAGCCCAAAAATATGTTTAATATTATTAAACACCCATATTACTATAATCAAATTTTTTATTTAACAAACTATGATATAAGAACTAAATATTAAGCAGATTTATCATTACAAAATAAATAAAAATAAAAATAACACATGCCCTGTATTGATGTAATTTGATGAAATTGGGAAAAGTATATTAAATTGATGGAGAAAGGAACATAGGCTCTCTTCCATTTATTCAAATCAAATTGTATCATTTGATGGGATTAAGACCTATATATACAATTGCTCTAGTGTACTGCTATATGGTTGTATTGTCGTCAGAAACCAGGGATGAATAGTTGTACTGTTGTTAGAACTCATGGAAGAAATACAGTAGCTGGGACTAAGGCTGTAATAAGGCGGCTGCCATGTTACACTAGGTTCTTTCTATTCTAACCTATCACCAGATGCACTGTGGTTTATAATGTATTATTATTATTATTATTATTATTATTATTATTATTATTATTATTATTATTATTATTATTATTATTATTATTATTATAAAAGAAAAATAAAGTGATACAGCGTTAAACAATTACAATATAGACATGATTTTTGATATTAAAATAGAAGGTATATCAATGCAATTAGCAATGTTTCCTTGTTGTCTAGTGCACACTATAAAACATTGAATTATAATCACAATAAACCAAGTATTTAGGCTTAACACAAATTTTAGACTCTCTTATATAACCTAATTATAATTATAAAACCTAAGATTATAATTATAAAGCATATAAATAGAATATATACGATCATATAATAATTAAAAACGTAAGGAAATTATGCACAATATTAATACAAATCAGTCAAGTCCTAAATTGAATATTGACCTTGAATATGAAAAAAATTATATGCAATTAGTACTCATTTTGATTCAAGGCTCTCAAATTTGTATGTCGATAAATATAGCAGAATAATAATTTGAATACCCAATTATACCAAAAGAAAATAAATTGTTGGTTTATAAGAAAGGAATAAAAGGAAATAGGGAATTAAAGACAGAAGATGAAGACTAATATGAGGGACAATGATCCTACCAAATCTTTAGAGTTTTTGACAAATTCATAAAATGAAGATTTAATTAAAAAATAATATGACAGAAAATCTGTATAGATAGCAAAATATACTAACCGTATAAAAGTTAAGAAATTTCTACGAGAATTTCTTTTCTGTTTTGGAATTTGTGGGATATAGCATGTGCCTAACCAAATTTCTTTTCGGAACAGGAAGCAGAGCAAATGTCATGCTATATCCTCTCATCTATATATATATATTAGTGAATTGAGGTTTTTTGTTATCTGGGCCTGTTCACAAAATATGGGCTGGTTATTGCCATAATCCCTCCCCACTATTAGAATTTATTATTATTATTATTATTATTATTATTATTATTATTATTAACTCACTCTATTAATGCTAAATAATAAATTAATATAGCAGTACAATTTCACTTCTTATAGTATTTTATTTAAATATATATATATATATATATATATATATATATATTATACTATTTAAGTTACATACAATTAAAATCAATGATTTAAATCAATTACTGAGGCAAACACATAGACATACATAAAGAGATTAGAATACATATTAACACTCATATATAAAAATAAAAATAAATATAATATTGTATCATTATACTATTTAAAATAAGGTAACACTCATATATAAAAATAAATATAATATTGTATCTAATTAATTTTCAGTACGTTATTTCTATTTTAATTTGGATTAGTATAATATAACCACTATAATGATCAAAATTAACTTCATAATTTATATTTCATCATCTATTATTTCTTCACACACTATATATTAATATTAAATATTTACTCTCTTTTTATAATAATTATACTCATAACTTTAATATTTTGAGTTATTTAATATATTCACTTTTAATTTAATAGATTAATGTAAATATATATGTGTATAAATAAATTATGCATAGTAAGTATATTTATCTTTATTTATTAATTATAATCCCAAATGTGAAGTGTGAACATGGCTTAGTTTGTTTTAAGGTGCAACATAAATATTGAATATGAACTCAATAGTGTAAAAAATACAAAAATGAATCATTCCTTTAATCAACATAAACAGGTTTCATACTGCATAGTATTCACATCATGTTTGATTTGAATTATTTATATACTCTTGTATTTTATTTTTTAAAAATACATATACTTGTTTGTAAGTATGTGTTACTATGTGAAGTAAAAAATTAATTCAAGAATGTTTATCTTTGGAAGCCCTATCCTGGTGTACTACTCCAAAATTAAAATGTGAACATAAAAAATGTAAATCATGCACAAATCAAAATTTAAAGTTACATAATCTAAATATTATATATAGGACGTAAATGGTGAAAAAATGCATAATATTTGGATTCATATTCTACTCACTAGTCATTACTTTCATGTCATTCATATGGCTCACCTAAAAGCTTTAAATTCATCTTCTTTTTTTTACTCTTTCATTTTCTCTTTAGTTATGTATGACATTTTCATTATAAAGATTATAAATATAGTGGTTATTGCTATGTTGGTAATGAGAATGGGAACTATATCTCGATGAAGGAAGCGGTACTTGCATCGAGATATAGTTCCCATTATGAAACGTTATGTGATATTTGTAAAGAAGGGTGTCTACATAGAGAATGTATTTATTAATGAAATAACTTAAGTCATACGACACTGCTGCCATTGGTAAGGACACTATTCCCACAATCACTACATATTATATTTCCCCTTTATATTGTCCACTTTAATTTGCATGTTAAACAAATATATTTTCACTTCCAATAAAAAAACTTATCATGTTTGAGCAAAAACCTCTTGTACAAGTCTCAAAAAAAGTTTGTGTTCTATATGAAGATGTTAGAGGTGCAAGGTTCATAGCACAAGACATTTCCTTTAGGGAAAACTGTTGGACTCGAAAATGAGCAAGTAATGGCTCTACGCTCAAACTCTGACTTATTTGTCTTCTATAGATGTGGAATCTTTGGTTATCAAGACAGTTTACTTGCAAACAAGAATCGTCAATTTTATAGAGAATGCAAAATTAGTGGAACTATAGACTTCATATTTGGGTATGCAAAAGTAGTGTTTCAAAATTGCCAAATACTTGTAAAAAATGGATTGCATGGACAACATAACACAATAACAGCTCAACAGGACTATACAAAAGATTACCAACTTCATTCTCATTTCAATTTTGTAATATATCTGTTGATATTGACCTTCTGCAATATATTAATTCCACCTTAACATTCCTTGGCAGACCACGGTTGTCGTATTCAACAACGGTTTTCATGCAAACTTATATGAGCGAGGGATGGAGTCCTAAAGGGTGGCTAGAATTGGATTTATCTAAATATTTGGATACATTGTATCATGTACAATATAATAATTATGGTAATGGAGCTAATCTACAAAATTGAGTGAAATGGTCAAGCTTTCATGTGTTAAATGATTCTAGTCAGGCTATTGATTTCACAGTGTCTAAATTAATTTTAGGGGACCAATGGCTACCTTCAACAAATGACAATCAAAATACTATTTAAGAGAAATTGTAACTGTAAAAAAAAATTATTAAATAATAATAAAATTATTATATGGATAACTTTGTGTTCAATTTGATTAGCTTTTACTTGATTATTTTTAATAATTCTTTATTAAATCCAATAGTTGGGTTCTTAATTTTTAAAAATCATAATTGTTAGTGTCATATCCATGCAACGGACAAGTTGAACTTTGATTTAAATTTCAATTAAGAATCGTGTCTTATTTTTTGGATTCCAATATTGTTTTAATGGATTACCTAAGAAATAGCTAAAAATATTCACAAGCAAATACTAGAATTTTTTGCATTGCAACTCAAAAAAGTTATTGGGTTAAAAACTAATGGTTCAAGTGCATGATAGTGGAATGAAAATGTGATGTTGGGGCATAGACAAAATAACGATCGAAATTAAAGTTTAATCCTTAAAGAGAATAAATAGGTGGGGTCTATGTAGAATTATGTAATACATATTGTTTAAAAATGCATACCCTTGTTTATAAGTATGTGTTACTATGTGAAGTAAAAAATTAATTCAAGAATGTTTATATTTGGGAGCTTTGTATTGGTATACTACTCCAAATTTAAAATGTGAATATAAAAAATATAAATTATGCACAAATCTAAATTTTAAAGTCACATATTCTAAATATTATATATAAGGCGTAAATGGTGAAAGAATGTATAACAGCTGGATTCATAATACCTGTGTAAATTGATTAGAAATTGTAAGCACCGTCTAATTAATTTTCAGTACGGTATTTCTATTTTAATTTGGATTAGTAAAATATAACCACTACAATGTTCAAAATTAACTTCATAATTTCTATTTTATCATCTATTATTTCTTCACACACTATATATTAATATTAAATAATTACACTCTTTTTATAACAATTACACTTATTACATTAATATTTTGAGTTATTTAATATATTTACTTTTTATTTTAATAAATTAATATAAATATATATGTGTATAAATAAATTATGCATCAGTAAATATATTTATGTTGATTTATTAATTACAATCCCAAATATGAAATGTGAACATGACTTATTTTGTATTAAGGTGCAACCTAAATACTAAATATTGAATGTGAACTCAATAGTGTAAAAAATGCAAAAAATGCAAAAAAGAATCATTCCTTTAATCAACATAAACAGGTGCATATTATTCGCATCAGGCTTGATTTGAATTATATATATATATATATATACTCTTTGTGTTTTATTGTTTAAAAATACATAGCCTTACTTATAAATATGTGTTAATATGTGAAGTAAAAAATTAATTCAAGAATGTTTATCAAAATTTAAAATTTTAAAATCACATAATCTAAATATTATATATAGTACGTAAATGGTGAAAAAATGCAAAATAACCGAATTCATAATACCTGTGTACAATTGATTAGAAATCGTAAGTACCGTCTAATTAATTTTCCGTACGGTATTTCTATTTTAATTTGGATTAGTAAAATATAATGAGTACAATGTTCAAAATTAACTTCATAATTTCTATTTCATCTTCTATTATTTCTTCACACACTATATATTAATTTTAAATAAGTACTCTCTTTTTGTAACAATTATACTCATTACTTTAATATTTTGAGTTATTTAATATATTCACTTTTTATTTTAATAAATTAATGTAAATATATATATGTATAAATAAATTATGCATAGTAAGTATATTTATCTTGATTTATTAATTACAATCCCAAATATAAAGTGTGAATGTGATTTATTTTGTATTAAGGTGCTACCTTAATATTAAATGTGAACTCAATAGTGTAAAAAATACAAAAAGGAATTATTTCTTTAATCAACATAATCAAGTGCATGTTGTATATTATTAGTATCATACTTGATTTGAGTTATATATATATACTCTTGTTTTTTATTGTTTAAAAATACATACACTTGTTTGTAAGTATTTGTTATCATGTGAAGTAAAAATGTAAATTATACACAAATTCAAATTTAAAAGTCACATAATCTAAATATTATATATTGGACGTCAATGGTGAAAGAATGCATAATATTTGGATTCATATTTTATTCACTAGTTTTTACTTTCATGTCATTCTTATGGCTCACTCAAAAACTTCAAATTCTTTTTTATTCTATACTCTCGTTTTCTCTTTAGTTTTATATGACATTTTCATTATAAAGATTACAAATCCAGTGGTTATTGTTAATTTAACTATTGTTGTAGATGGGAGTGGGAACTATACTTTGGTGAAGGAAACAGTATTTACATACCGCATCTATAGCATGAAATGTTATGTGATATTTTTAAAGAAGGGTGTCTAATTAATGAAACCAAGGTGAACATCACAATAATTGTAGAAGGTATGCATGCTACTATCATCTCTAGTAACTTGAGTTACCGTCAAAGCAACTTAAGTTCATACTACAATGCTATCTTTGATAAGGACACTATTCCCACAATTACTACATATTATATTTTCCCTTTAAATTACCCACTTTAATTTTGTAACACCCCAAATTTTATAATAAACTATTTTATTAATTAAATAGAATTTTAAATAATTAATTTAATGACTAATATTATTTTACAATATATGTTGATAAATTTCGTGGCTAATTTTCGTTATATGGATGCTTTCTATGATGTGCTAGTTTGATACATGTTATATTACATGAGCGATATAAATAATACATATTATATTTTATTAATTATTTGATATATTTAAAAAAATAATAATAGTATTTTAGTATAATATATATTTTAAAGAAAAAGATTTTATGCGATTTTACGTGTATAGAAGTGTAACCAATTAATATAATACTTTTATGTGCGCTTGACTGATGTTAGGAATACACATAGTTATATTTCGATTATTTATAACTATTTTCTATTTTTAGTTTTTTTTTTTTATAAACAAGTATCTTGATATAGAATTGATATTGTGTTTGATTTCGTTTAATTTTAAATACTTGTTATGGTATTGTGATTTTATATATATTTATTATGATTTAGTAATTAATATAAAATATTGAAGTTATATTTATTTATTTTATAATTTTGACTATTTTCTAATATGATTGTATTATTATATTGTAAATATTTTGAGAAATAAGTATAACTGTAGTGATTATTTTGAATATGAGAGTTTTTATTATTAACATATTTTAGAAGATTAATAACCTTATTTTATAAAATAATAATTTTGAAATATTTGTAATATTTAGTAATTAAATTATGTTAAAAAAAAATGTTAAAACATTAGTTTTAGTAATTATTGGTTTTATTTAAAAATAAATAAAGGGACCAATTGGTTGGACCCATGTGTGAACCCTAATTGTTAATAAAACAAAACAAACAAAAAAAAGGGAAGGGAGTTGAATGGGAAGCCGTAGAACCAAAGAGTAAACACAACAACAACCTATCGTTTTTGACACCGGTGATCGATAACTGTTCCGTAAAAGCTTCTCCGTTTTCATTCCAATTTGAGTATGTTATTTCATTCATTTAACTTGTCAATTAAACATAATTTTCCAGATTTTTAACAAACCCAATTTCTCTCTAAAATACCCGACTTATTTGAGTGAAACCAACGCCAAAACGACCGTGTGAAACGTGACTATATTATTCACTGATTGGTTTTCTGATTTATGGTAATTTTCTTTGACCGAATTTCGAAATCAGATTTTAGACTATTTTCTCATAATTTATTTTTGACGTTTACCCATAAATTGTCGAGTTAGATCGATTGAAGGACAAAAAGTCAAAGAACAAATATTGTTTGCTCGTGGAATTGTACTCGTGTCTGAAAGCGTCGAAATAAGGTAAGGGGTGAGAGAGCGTTGGAATTCATGAGTATAATATATTGTGAGATGAACGGGAAAACCGTATTTCCCAACGATTCATCCGGGGCTTGCTACGTACGGCAGTAGCCCTTTGAGGGATAAATTAATTAATTTACTAATATTGAAATTGTGAGATTAAAATATAGAATAGAAATATTTGTAGGGTGTTGATTGATTTAATTTCATTGAATGTGTGAAATTGATATTATTGTCATATTGGGTGTCGACTTAAATATATATATATATATATATATATTTATCTGTGTGATTAGATGAGTTTATGTGATGTGATAACAAAAGATGGATGTGTTGTGGTAGTTTTATGTGATGATGATGATGTATGATTAATTATTGTGATGTTATAAAATTGTGATAAGTTTATGTGATGATGTTTGAATGATGATAGTGATGCTATAAATTTGTGATGAGTTTATGTGATGAGATATGATTAATGATAATGATGTTGTGAATTTGTGATGAGAATATTGAAGTAACTCCATAATTGGTGAAATAATTATGATTTCAATTTGTGTTTGAGATGACGATTTTAATGGAGTATCATAAACCAACGAGGGGAGAAAATAAATATTGTGAATTTGTGAAGTGGAGATTATTTTGTCATCATATAGGTAGGGCCTGACAAGCCTAGTGATTCTGGGGAAGTACAACTGAATGAGCCTGATCGTGGCGGTCTGCTGTCGAGCCTTAAGGCAAGATTGTTAGACCTTGGAGGTATTCCAGTGGGGAATTCCTAGGTGACTTGGAGGTAGCACTCCAAATGTCGGGAGCTACCATGCAACACACGTTTACCTCGACTGTCGCGTATATGTGTCTCGGGTTGAGTTGGGGGGATCTATGAGGACAGGGCCAATTTGAATTGTCCGTCCACCGGGATGGTGGCATAGTATCATGGCCTCCTAACCAAGTACTTCAGAGTTAGAATGGTACCACATTGTGAAGTAGAGTCTAAGCTCATGCATAGCATTGCATTTTCTTGTGATTGTTTTGTTGTGATTGATGTGTTTCAAAGGTAATAATAATTAGATGATTTGATGTATATTATAATGAGATGATTATTTTACTTGAGTGACTTTGATGTTATAGTATGATACTATGTAAGTAAATATTTTGATATATCGTAAAGTGATTATGATACGGTTCTATTATGATTATTTGCGTGTTCTTCTTACTCATATTATACTATTAACATGATTTCAAAACTCACCTCCTTCGTTGTTTGTGTTTGACTGGCTGGGCCCTGCGTTTGCGAAATCGCAGTTATTACAGGTTAATGAGTCTTGAAGTTCAAATTTGGGAGGAACCCCGCTCTGATAGGTGATACCGGGAATAAGGGTTTTAATTTGTATTTTACTTATTTAATTTGAATCAAATTTTTGTATGAAAACCTTAGAAGTACTAGTAAGTTTTTAGAATTAAATCAAGTAATTGTACTTAAATCAAGTTTATTGAGATTAAATTGTTTTATTTGATTAATAAAATTTGAATTGTTGCATGTGTATTTTGAGAGACGTGATATCCTAAATTAGTTACAAAAGTTTTTAATTTCTTGAAAATATAATTGTATTTATCCGCTGCAAATTTTATAGAAATATGATACAAATTATTATGTATATTATTTTCGGATTTAGGGTGTCACAAATTTGCTTGTTAAACAAATATATTTTAAATTTAATAATTTAATGTAAGTATATATGTGTATAAATAAATTATGCATAATAAATATATTTATCGTGATTTATTACTTACAATCTCAAATATGAAGTGTGAACTTGGCTTATTTTGTTTCAAAGTGCAACCTAAATATTGAATTATATATATACTCTTATGTTTTATTGTTTAAAAATACATACATTTGTTTATAAGTATGTGTTATTATGTGAAGTAAAAAATTAATTCAATAATGTTTATCTTTGGAGCTTTGTATTGGTGTATTACTCTAAATTTAAAATGTGAACATAAAAATGTAAATTATGTACAAATCTAAATTTTGAACTCACATAATCTAAACATTATATATACTTAGATTCATAATATTTGTGTACAGTTGACTAGAAATTGTAAGCATCGTCAAATTAATTTTCAGTGCGGTATTTTTTTTATTTTAATTTCGATTAGCAAAATTTAACCACTACAATGATCAAAATTAACTTCATAATTTTTATATCATCATCTATCATTTCTTCACACACTATATTAATATTGAATAGCTATCCTCTTTTTATAACAATTATACTCATTACTTTAATATTTTGAGTTATTCAATATATTCACTTTTTATTTTAATAAATTAATGTAAATATATATGTGTATAAATAAATTATGCATAATAAATATATTTATGTTGATTTATTAATTACAATCTCAAATATGAAGTGTGAATATGGCTTATTTTGTTTTAAGGTGCAACATAAATATTAAATGTGAAATCAATAGTGTAAAAAATGCAAAAAAGAATCATTTCTTTACTCAACATAAATAGGTGCACACTGCAGGGTTGAATGAATCTGAAACTAGCTTTTCTTTTCACAAATTTAAAGTCATAATGCACATTAATAATCATAATATGTTGCATAGATCTAAAAAGACTAATTCTCAGTAATTTGTGGTTGAAGATGGTGATGTTATTGAATTGACGAATAGTATTGGAGAAGAAATCATTTGTGTGAATATTTGTCTTGTAAAAGAATGCCATATAAGGATATAAGACAAAGTGATCTGATTAAAAGAGCAAGTAGTATTATTTAAGTAAAAGAGTTCTATATGTGGAATCATCTACTTATCATTTAGATTCTGAGAACACAAGAAACACATAATTCACATAAGAAAATACTCATAACCTTTGTTCACATGTGCAAGGCCGGAATCTTTCGTAAGCAACTTTGAAACAGACCAATCTCAAGTGAAAGTTCAGAGTCGAAAAAAAATGATACAAATATCATAAAGTAAATTGTTTTTTCATTTTTGACAAAGGCAAATACATTGGTAATAGTGTACAATTGCACTACTTAAGCAGATTAGACACGATTTAAACTATCCCATTAGTTGTACTTCAAAACGACTATTTCATTCCTACAAAAAACAAATTTAACAAGAAGTTAAAAAATTAGAATAACACAAATCATAAATCTGAGAACTAACATCATGTCAATAGAACTGACTCAATACCACATTGATATAATAAAGGTTGAACTTACTACACATGAGAACGTAGAAATACAATAATTTAAACAAGAAAGTAATCATTCATCTCGAGTCGCAGGATCCATTCCAGTAGAGGGGCTGTCGGCAAAATATTCCTGGTGCCTTAAATTCACGCCATACTGTTCATAAAAGATAACAATTGAATTAAATGTAGAAAAATATTAACATATCAGTACAATCAATGATAAATGAACATTATCTTATTGGCTAATCTTTTCAATGCAATAACATTGATCCCATAAAAAGATTACATACAATAATACAAAAACCGCGATAGACCACCTGCGTGGGATAGTGCCAGTGGTAGATAGAGAATGGTGTATTTTGAGAAAAGAACCCAAGTTTAATCTCAAGGATTAAATCCCACATCGAGGAGCACTCTACCAATTATGCTCCCAGCCTGAAGGGGAATGGATTTCAGAAGTAGGCCTTGCTTACCCAAAGCATGTCGCTATGACCACTCACAAATTGGGATGGCAACACAACCCGCACCCGCGTATTCCCACTTAACCTCGTCCTGATTTGAACGGGGAAAACTCGCTTTAATTGGATATTGATTTTTCCCAAAATTAAAATTTGAGGGCGAGTACAGGTTTGGGGTGTTTATATCCACCCCGCTGGTAATATTACCGTCATTTTTAAATTTTATATACATGTACATAATAAAATAATTATTATTATACAATAATAAAATTAAAAAATATTAAAATCATATATTTTATTACACTAATTATAATAATTATGACTTTTAAATTTATTATTGTATGTATATGAATTGATGTAGGGCGAGGATATCCGAACCGCATCGCAAGCGTGAATGGAGATCTAAATTTTATATCCGATAAGAAACAGAGGCAGGCGCGGGTTTCCCCTGACTAGCCGAATGTGAGGGTGGGGAAGCAAAACCCACACCTGCCCCGTTGCCATTCCTACTCATGATAGGGATCCATGGTGGCCTAGCTTGTGTCATGCCCAATCCAGGCCGAGCCGCAATCTTTTATTAATCTTTTATTAAATAAACAGCCAAGACTCATTCCAAAAGTCTATACAGCTATAAAACCATTTTAAAAGAAACATAATTTGTGGTGGTGGTTATAAATACCCTACGGTAGTAGTGGTTTCAATTTTTATAATTTGTAGTTTATTATAAATAATAATTTATCTTCATCGGTCTGTTAACCCTTTAACCTACTTAGAGATAGGTTTAATGATCTAATTAAAGGCCCTAACATGAAATAGACCTTAAAATATACAATATAGGCCAAACCAGACTTTCAAAATGGTCAGACCTATAAAACGCCTATGACAAGTAACAACTAACATTTGGGACTTGAATTTTTAAAATAAGTTTAGCCTATTTAAGCAAAGGCTTGCTTGGCGCATCCTACTTTTGTCCCTATTCGAGGAGTGAATTGGCAACAAAAAAAAAAGAAGAAGCTAGTGCAGCTTGCCAGACTGGCCCTGAACAACGAAACTTAAAAACGGTGAACCCATTCAAACCACCAATCACAAGCATCTTCCAAATTGTTCCAAAAAGCACTTAATCCCACATCACAGGGCCTTCGATTTCATTTTTTGGTTCAGACAGATCACAGAAGAGGAAAAGAAACTAGTGACATATGTCATAGATTGCTGTAGTGTTCAAAGCAGCAGAGACAACACTATCCCAATCCTCCTGTGAAGACATGCTAATTGCCACAACTTTGACAAGGCTTTCAGCCCACTGTACCTAGTGAACATCAACCACAATTACCATCTTCTCTAAACTTGCATCAAAGCAACAACCTAAGAGCAGCAGAGCAATAGGTTTTAAGGGAGTGGAACCGTTGATCCCAAGAGACTTGTATTAGTGGTGTTGGCTGTATGCAATAGCTAGTGAAAGGGCTAGACATCTAGACAATGGGTAGGAGGATGTTACAAACTTGTCTAGATGTGACGATGTATCTATATTTACATAAAGGCAAATACATAGATGGGAGCCAACACCAGGAAATTCATATATATATATATACAGAAGCCACAAATATACATAGCATAATAATAATTGAGGGTGTATGTAAAACAAATAACATCAATAATATATTGCAAGTCTTATGACACTAATAACAAGAGATTGACTTTGCCCCTTTTAAATGTAGACAACATTTCTTACCTCACGCAGTGCCTTCGATAAATCTTCCATAGTCAAAACTAGGCGCTTATCCTGTGATAATGAAGTGTCAGTATTAGACACACAATGAATGTTTACAGACAAAACCAGATTAAAATCGGTCAAAAGACTCAACCTTTTGTTGCTTGTCCCTTTTGTCTTTTGGTATTGTTGCTTGCCTTGCTTTGGAGTGCCTACAATTGACCTCTAATGAAATCACTATGACAGCATAGACGTGTAAGAGAAAAACGAAGCAACTAAATGATAATTCATTATGCACTTATGACCAAGATCAAGGTGATAGTAATGCACTTGCAGACCACTATAAAAAGGGAGAAATGACATTGATTTCATAATGGTAAAACCAAGAAAATCAATCAATTCAAATAAAGTAACAAAGAAACATTCAAAATATTTAAAAAAAAATAAAAAAGAAATAAAAAGCTACATTATACAGAAAATTCGGGACAAGCAACATTCAACAACCTTAATATTAAAATTTCTTATTCACATCGTTCTTTTCACAGTATACTAAGTTGTCATGTGTACATTGATTAATGGACCTTTACAAAAGAAGGGGATAGAAGCACAAAAATTAAGTACAATTGTTTAAAACAATAAATTGAATTTTGCCGTGTTATCCTATAAAGTGCCTTGCACACACATTCATTAAAGAGAAAAAAAATTCCATACTCATCAACTTCACCCACATGCATTAACTACTTTTTTGCCAAAAATCATAAACTTTTTTGGGAAACTAGAAATAGATTTCAATGAAAGACTATTCCCCAAATTTACCGTGCACATAAATAATTGGCTGCTATGCAGCTATTCAAGGTAAAAGAAATCAACTAAACAAAATAGAAAAAAATTAAGATTCAATCAAGAGAAAGGGCAAGATGAATATACTGGAGAGCATCGCCTGCAATTTCTGCAACAAATTTCTGAGTGGCAACAGCTACCAATCTGGTCCTGAAACATCGGTATATGAACAAGAAATGCAATGGCTAAGAATCAAACTTAAGTAGAAATAAATCAGTCAGCAGAAGAAGTCAAGCAAAAGGGAAGAAAAGTTGAACCTCTCCTACCATATTCACAAGCACCTATGCTCAGATTAACTAGAGGTAAAAACAAAAAAAAACAGCAATAAATACAAATTCAAATAAATCTCAAGAGAGGAGAGAAAAAGAAAACAGACTAGAAAGTGAGAGCAACAGAATTTGCGTATATCTTGGTCATTTAACTTAAATTAAAATGGTTTAAAAAAGAGACCCCTCATTTCATTTCACATATACCAACTGCAACATGACCATGTGGATTGCATATAGATATAGGATTCCAAATTAATGAGTAAGAAAAACTAACATAAATAACGACACAAATCAAGGTATTATGAATAAAAATATAACAGAACAAAAACAAATAGCTAAATGCTAACCGCATGTATCTATATTTTTGTTTCAAATAACAAATATACAATATTTTTATACAACTTAAAGAACTATAAAATGATAGTAGAGACCTAAAACCAGAGGTATTTAGACTAGATAAGCTCCAACTCCAAAGGCATAGTTTGGTTCGAAGGACTAGGACTTCAGCCTTCACAAAGAACAAACCCAAAAGCATACTACAGAACTAGTTTCCCAACACAATCAATATTTTCTCAAACTATAGAAGCATAAAATATTAATATTATTATTATTAAGAGGATTGATATCAAGATATAATAAATCACAGAGAAAAAGAATATTAAGATACTAGATTGGTTATTCAAAAAAAACGAAAAAGATACAAGATTCATAAAAATGGTGAATAAAAAGGAAAAGAGGTACCCACAGTCGAACATCAGGACATTGAAAGCCACTCTTGGCCAAGTAATGCTCTACCAACTCATCGGGTATCTAAATCAGTAAAACAAAAATGTTAATATGGCTATATATGCATATGGATTAATGCAAGTGAAAGAAATTCAATTATCAAAAAAACAATAGTGAAACTGACAGTGGGAGTATAATCGATTAAGGAAGCTAGGAAATCGGAAAGTGCAGAATCATCATCTGTCCTTCCTTCACTTGAACTTGATTGCGGCTGATTCTGGTTCATCTTCTGATCAATCACTCACTGCTCCTGTTCCAATCAACATTCAAAATAATTGATGAAATTGAAATTCATAATAAGAATAACAATAATAATAGAGCAAGTTACAACACAAACTGTGAGAAGCAGGGGTTGAGCTTTTCCCTCGTTGATAATAATTATACTAATTGGCTTCGCTCAAATTGGATTTGATGTTTTAAAATAATAAAGTAGGGGTTGCAAAATGGAGGGATTGGATGGATTTGGAATGTAATGAATGGACCAAAACAATCCATTTACAATTTGAACCATTACTAGTTGTATGACCTATAGAACCACTTTGCTCATTGTAAAAATTATACAGCATTATGAAAACAGTTGTCAAATAACTCAATTTTATAAATCTTAATTTTGATTTGATTTTTGATATTCAAACCGACTAATAGAATAAGAGTGACAATTTGCAAGAATGAACAACTAAAGAACAAAATTTTGAAATTAATAGAAAACATTATGTCAACGTAAGAGCAACAACCCCATTCAGCAAGCAAGAACAAAATAACAATCATCAACTACATTAAGGAGGTGTAATCGGAAACAAAATCAACTTCATTCAGCGAGCAAGATTACCAAAATAAGAACTTGATCACAAACTGATACGATTTGGGAAGATAATGGAACTTACTTGCTACTACCAATGCGAGGAAAAATTAGTTGAACTTAAGAATTGAGAGATGAGATTTAGAGTTTTCGAATTGAATTTAAGGATTTAGGGTTCATGAATTTGGGGATTTAGGATTCGTTGAAGCACACAATATTGAGTTCCTTTTTTTAATTCGAATGACATGAATTTTGGAATTATACGCAAATTTGAGTTTTATTTGGGTTTAAACCGACTTTAAATTTTTGTTTTAGTTATTCAACGAAACGGCGAGCGAAGATTTTTCGTAACATTTAAGACAAAAATATAAAAAATCAAAAGATAAAAAAAGTTTCACATACATTTCATATATTGACATTACAATAATTGATTATCATTATAAAATTAATATTACATTATTTTTAATCTTTTTTTCAATAGTAAAATTTTATTAAAATAATAGTAATACAATCAAAAACTGTTTAAATAAATATAAGATATGTACTGTATGTTGTAATATATTGTTCATATAAGATTTGCACCCCAATAATTTTATTTTAGTTTTTCAAAATTTAAAGCCTAAAAAATTTATTTGAATTACTTATTTTTTTAAATTATTTTTAATATTATATTTTTAAAGATTAAAAAACAAAATAAATAAATAGTATTTCACTTTTTATTTTTCAGTTTTTTTAATTCTCTAATCAAAAATTATTTTAGAAAATTATATTATCAATCAGTTTTGTATTTATTTTATCTCTAAATTTGTTTCTAGAAACAATACTCTCAAATAAGTTTTTTTAATTATA
>JBBPBS010000214.1:402014-456368 GCA_037974835.1 Cicer judaicum | reverse complement strand
AAAAAAAAAAAAAAAAAAAAAGAATAGAAAAACGTCTTTGTATTATGACTGGAACCGACAATAGGAACTGACTCACTCACTTTCTCACTCTCCTTTCCTTAGCTTCGAAGTAGCTTTGTAGTTTGCACGCTACATCTCTCTCACACTCTCCTAGGGTTTCTTCCCCTCAACGAAACCCTACATTTCCATTTTCCACTTTCTCTCTTCTCTCCACAATCCTCAACCACTTCCATTCTTAATTTTCCTTTCTTTTTCGCTCTGTACGCTACTTTTTCCTCTCTCTCTCTCTCTCTCTCTGAAAAAGTTATAGTGCATTTTTGTGTTCGCTTTTGCTGTGAATTGTGATCGTTTTTGCTGTTTTGTTTGTGTGCATTGTAATGTAGGTGAAGATAAGCGAGAAGGAAGAGTTTAATTCGGAATGTCGTCGTCTTCAAGGGGAGCAGGGCCGTCGGAACCTCCGCAACGGCGGATTGTACGGACGCAAACTGCTGGAAATCTAGGAGAGTCAATATTTGACAGTGAAGTTGTTCCTTCATCTCTAGTTGAGATTGCACCTATTCTTCGTGTTGCTAATGAAGTTGAAAAGACACATCCTAGAGTTGCTTATTTATGTAAGTGATTATTTCTTCAACTTCAACTTCAATTCAACATTCCTCACTACTTCATTGCTATGCTATGTTGAAGAGTTGCTGATTTTGATTTCATTGTTTTGTAACAGGTCGATTTTACGCTTTTGAGAAAGCTCATAGGTTGGACCCTACTTCAAGTGGTCGCGGTGTTCGTCAATTCAAAACAGCTCTTCTTCAACGCCTTGAAAGAGTAAAATCTTTCTTTCATATTAGCCTTATCGTCGCTATTGTTTTCGGCATGTAAGAGGTTCTGCATTGCGTGATTTGTCCTTTTATTGGGAAACATAATAGACGGAGGCCCTGTATAGACAAACTACTTAATTAGGCACCTATAGTATCGATGCTTATTATGTAAGTACTATAAGTGCAATTATTTCTATAATAAAAGATAATATAAAGTTTGTGGACACTAAAGATGTTTTCATAAGTTCTCCCAAACAGTTTCAGATGTGTTTATGTCAATAACTGCCCTCAAATAAACGAAGCAAAAGAGGCTCTGATGCTTGTTTGTGAGTGTTATCCTTCTAAATTGCTCTTATTTGACAAAAGTACACAACTATGAGACATGAGATGTACTAATGAAAGTTGCAACTAAACTGCACATTGTCATCTTGTCTGTTTTCTAATTTGGGAGAACAATTAAATTTAAATAAGTTCACAAGGGTGTTCACTTGTATCTTGTCCGGCTCAGTGCGCAGTGTTCTTAACATATTGCTGGTATACGGAATAAATAGTTGTCTCTAATAACATGTGATGCTATATAGAATGAATAGTTGGGTTGCCTTTAATATCATTCCATGGAAATGGTCCTCTTTAGTAACTTTAATAATTTCATGCTGCTCAGTCTCTGTATTGTTATTTGTTCCATAATTGCTAGGAAAATGATCCAACTTTGAAGGGAAGGGTTAAGAAAAGTGATGCTCGTGAGATGCAGAGTTTTTATCAACATTACTACAAAAAATATATCCAAGCTTTACAAAATGCTGCTGATAAAGCTGACCGGTAGGTTCTCTAAATAACTTTCAGTTTGATACGTTCTCTGGCGATTGTATGATGAGTAATGATAGTTTGTCTACTCTTTCAGCGCACAGCTTACCAAGGCATATCAGACTGCAAATGTTCTGTTTGAGGTTTTGAAGGCTGTTAACATGACCCAATCTATGGAAGTTGACCGTGAGGTTATTTTCTTTGGCTCCTAAGATTTTTTTATATTTTTTACATTATTGTCCCCCTTTGTGTGACCCTATATTATTTATCCGTATTTAATAACTCGTTAGATTTAAACTGGCTGGTATGCTGTTCATATGATTGATATATTGTTGCCATTGTAATAGATTTTGGAGACACAAGATAAAGTTGCTGAGAAAACAGAGATCTTAGTCCCTTACAATATTCTTCCTCTTGATCCTGATAGCGCGAATCAGGCGATAATGAGATTTCCTGAGGCACGATCTTTAATTTCATGCTTTTGTACTTCTGGCCCCACCTTACTTTCGTGAAAATACTTATTCATAATTTTTTTATAGATCCAAGCTGCTGTATTTGCTCTTCGTAACACTAGGGGTCTTCTGTGGCCTAAGGACTACAAGAAAAAAAAAGACGAAGACATTTTGGATTGGCTAGGGTCGATGTTTGGATTTCAGGTAAACAAAATCAGGAACTGCAAGCTTATTTTATTTATTTGAATAAACTTCAATTATTTGCTTTATATTCAAATAAACTTCAATCATTTTAAAAAGAATACTTCACACTAATTAATTGAACTGGACTTGTCTAACCTATTCGTTCTAATATATCTTTGTATGTAATGCAGAAGCACAATGTTGCAAATCAGAGAGAACATTTAATCTTATTACTTGCTAATGTTCACATAAGACAATTTCCAAAGCCTGATCAGCAACCCAAGGTCAGTTTTTGATTTCAAGTGTTGGCACATATTAAGTTTTAACTTCTGAGAAAGTTTTTTTTTTAAATGTTAAATTTAACTTCCAAGAAAATGTAAAAAATGGGTCAAAAACAGATTAAATTTAGTTGGTCAGACCTATTTTCATATGGTAGAACTAGAAACTACTATGTAGTATTTGTTTCTCTTATTGTACCCCGTCATTTCTACTTCTTCTGATACTATGGGGACATGTGAGGGTTTTACTATTTTGCTTACAGTTAAATCTCAAAGTCTGATTCCATTAGTCATGTTTCATTTAATACTTAAAATTGAACATTTGCTTATACTTTACATACATGCACTTTGTTATGGTTCAAAGGGTGGGACTGGGGGAGGCTTGTTGTAGTCTTAAGGTAAGATGCTGTGCAGCAAAAGTTCTGCACCTTTCATTTTCATTCTACCCCATTCTGAATTTTTTATGAGTGTAACTTCATTTGGGAACCATTTGCTTAAGAACTTAGGCGGTGTTTAGTTTGTTTAATTGTTTCCATTTTCAATTTATATGTTTTTGTTTATAATTAAAAAAAATATCACCTTGTTTTTCGTGTTTTCATTTTTTCCATGATATTGTGAAGGAAATGGTGGGAACTAGTTTTTGTTTTTTACCATCTCGCTTGCATGTTCTTGAAAACAAGAAACTAAGTGAAAGCAAGGTGGCATTTTTATAATTATTAGTGGAAACATATCAAATGAAAATGAACGCAGAAAATAAACCGAACACCACCTAATCATTTTCTTTCAGTTTTCATCAACACAAATATGCACAATTTCAATTACATCTGCCCGTGACTAGTGTATTTGTTTGATTAGTTGGACGAGCGTGCACTGACCGAAGTCATGAAGAAACTGTTCAAGAATTACAAAAAATGGTGCAAATATTTGGATCGGAAAAGTAGCCTTTGGTGAGTATTTCTGTTTTCCTAATGTTAAAAGATACTATGATTACCTATTGCTGAATAGGAGCTGTCTGTTCTAGTCTACATGACAACAAGAAATATTTTGGAACTGCTCTCTTTTATATTAAGAAAGTTTGACCTGTATTATTGTTAATCTGTGTATGTACATTTAAATTGAGTTGAGAGTTTTAAATCAGAGTCTAGGTCCTTATTCATACATTTTTTAACTTTCATTTCCAGCTTTGTCAAGAAACTGTTGAGTTTTCCATGTAACATGTCAAGTGATGCACATTGCAGGTTACCTACCATACAGCAAGAAGTGCAGCAGCGCAAACTTCTATATATGGGTCTATATCTTCTAATATGGGGTGAAGCTGCCAACCTAAGATTCATGCCGGAATGCCTTTGTTATATATATCATCATGTATGCTTTGTCCTTTAAACCAATCTATGTTGTTTATTTCCTTTCTCAGAATTGCTATTGTCATCTTTGTTTTCCCCAATGCTTGGGTTTTTATGAATCTTTGTCGTTTATTCTCTGTGTGAAGTTAATTTTGGAGATGCAGTGGGATTGGGATATTTAAATACCCGGGTAAACTAATTGATCCTTGCATATTTGTGGGTTTGCACATGCATCTGTTTGTTGAGTCACTGACATTATTATATGGATAATGGATGCATAAAAATTTCAAAAGATATAATGTTTTTTTTGTTGTCGTTTTGTATTTTTGTTATATGTAATTTTCTTTTCATGGCTGTTTGTATTGGAACATAAAGTTCTCATGTCTATGTTTCACAATTTTCCTTCCATCGTTGTGTGCATGGCAGTTGCTAATGTTTCCTTTTTCCATTTTAAACAACTGTGTCAAATTTGATATTTTGATAGTAACTGATTGCCTTCGTTGAATATTGACACCTGTTGTCATCTTTTCATGATGATAATAGATGGCTTTTGAATTATATGGTATGCTTGCTGGTAATGTCAGTCCAATGACTGGCGAGAATATCAAGCCAGCTTATGGAGGTGAAGAGGAAGCTTTCTTACGGAAAGTGGTCACTCCTATCTACAACGTGATTGCAGAGGTTTTTCTCCCCAAAATCATAGCTTTCTTTTCCTTCTTTCCTTCTTTTTTGAGGTTGTCACATCCACATAAAATTAATTGTCATATTTTGCTTATGAAAGTAAATTGATAATTTTTTTGCTCAAAAGGAAGCTAAAAAGAGCAAAAAGGGAAGGTCAAAGCATTCACAATGGCGGAACTATGATGATTTAAATGAATATTTCTGGTACAATTTATGCTTTTAATTTGCTTCACGCCCAATATCAGTTCCAGCCTAGGAGTTAATTTTAATAACATAATTGTAGGTCTGCTGATTGTTTTCGGTTAGGTTGGCCAATGCGTGCTGATGCCGATTTCTTTAGCCTGCCATCTGAGCGGGTGGTTTTTGACAAATTGAATGTAAGCATTGATTATTAATTTCTCTTGTCCTCGCATACATTGAATTCAATCATTTATTTTTTTCCGAAGTATTAATACGAGTCATTACATGTGCTGTTTTTTGGGGGGTCGCGTTATTCATGGTCATCTTAAATTTTGTGAATAGCTGCAAGGCTTGAGTTGTGGGTGTACAGATCCCTTTGGACTTTTATATATGTTTGGATCATTTGGAGGACTTGAGCTTTTGGGGTGAAGCATTAGTTATTAAGTTCAATGTTTTTAGGAAGCTATCATATTGGTCCTTAAACAAT
Organism: Cicer judaicum; assembly: GCA_037974835.1. Taxonomy (NCBI): domain Eukaryota; kingdom Viridiplantae; phylum Streptophyta; class Magnoliopsida; order Fabales; family Fabaceae; genus Cicer; species Cicer judaicum. The sequence continues at coordinate 451,148 of JBBPBS010000214.1, read as the reverse complement.
TCATATTAGCTTAATTTGGTTCCTCAACTTTTTCTTATGCTTTGAGTGCATCAATAATCGACTTATTTCTCTCTTGTTTTTCCATACATAGTTATGTTAGTGGGTGTACAGATCCCTTTGGACTTTTATATAAGTTTGGATCATTTGGAGGACTTGAGCTTTTGGGGTGAAGCATTAGTTATTAAGTTCAATGTTTTTAGGAAGCTATCATATTGGTCCTTAAACAATTCATATTAGCTTAATTTGGTTCCTCAACTTTTTCTTATGCTTGAGTGCATCAATAATCGACTTAATTCTCTTTTGTTTTTCCATACATATTTATGTTAAATGGAATGTGTATACACATAACAATTGAGAAGTCCATTGATAAAATTAGAGGATGAGGTAGCATAATGTTGACATTTATATTTTTAATGACCATATTGTTGTGTTAAAATTTCTCTTGGTTTTGTAATGCACTTTTTGCCTCTCTCCTCATTTTTAAGATTGATTTTCTTTTTGCAATTGTACATTCAGGCTTCAGAAGAGAAAAATTGTATACAAGTATACTTAAAAGCGTAATTTAACAATGACCTATAGTAGAGATGGGAAAGATGCTCATTGTATGTTGTTGTGTGGACAAGAAATGATTCATGGAATGATATATTAGTTACTTATTATTAGATGTACCCTCTTTTTTATCCGAAAAACGAAACTAGATATTCTTTTGCTCTATGCTTGGAATTTTGGATAAAATTAAGAAGGAAATGTATTGTGCTTGTTTACGAGTAATGTGAAATGTTTATAAGTTTGTATATGCCTCTGAGTCTCAAAGCTTTGTTGCATAACTTAAATGCATAGGATGACAAGCCGGCTAACAGAGACGGATGGGTTGGGAAAGTTAATTTCGTTGAGATAAGGTCGTTTTGGCATCTTTTCAGAAGTTTTGATCGTATGTGGAGTTTTTTCATTCTGAGTTTACAGGTATCTAATTGTTTTTACATTTTGTTGCCCTTCTTCCATGTGGACATTTTTGCCCCTTCAATGCTTTGCAAAATAAAATCAATCTCTGAGAATTGTTTACTTGTTATTATCAGGCTATGATTATTGTTGCCTGGAATGGATCTGGAGATCCAACTGTGATCTTTAATGGGAATGTCTTCAAGAAGGTGTTGAGTGTGTTTATTACTGCAGCTATATTGAAGCTTGGGCAAGGTAGGCATAGCCAATTTTATTTACCCACTTGTTTGATATCTATTATGATTATGATATTATTGCTTACCTTGTCACTTTGGGATCATGCCTTATCCTTTATGCACTTGGTCGAGTGTGTTCATCTGTAATATGAACCTAATATGCCATTTTGACCTACTTTCACAAGTCACAATTTAAATAGCATATTAGGTTACAATTTTACAAAAGTGGGTCAAAATAGAGAAATTGAGAGAAATGTAAACCATCAGATTCAAATGGGCCCGGTGAAATAGAAGTCAGTCTCAGAGGTTTTACGTGATAAAATGGTTCCTCTCAAGTTCAATGGAAAGTTTTGTTGTACAACCATAGCACCAGTAATGTTGTATAGGATGGAGTCTTGGGAGTAAACTGTTAAAATGAGAGTAAACACAGTGTAGCAGAGATGAGAATGCTACACTGGATGTGTGGAATCATATTAGATAGAATATGACTAAGAAAGATAGTTTTAGAGAGAGTTGGGGCTGCACCTATTGTAGAAAAGATGGTTGAATCTAGACGTAGGTGGTCTGTGGATATGTGGAGCAGACACATAGATTCCATAGTAAAGAAAGTAGATCAAGTGTAGGGTAGCTAATTGCTAGAGGGAGAGGAATATCAAGAAAAACTATAAGTGAAACTATCAAGATAGACCTAGACTTTGACATATGATAGAGCATTACTACTTCATTTGGTCCGTGTAGCTGACCCCACCTAGAGTTATAAGGCCTTGTTGTTATTGTTGTATTTAACGCCCTTTTGAATAAATTTGAAAGGTGGTGGAACTGATTTGTTGAAGGAGAGCAGACAGTGGCAAACTGATAATAAAAGCAAGTGTAATAGACAAATGAAGATAATAAACTGAAGTGTTAGATGAATGTTTTCCATCCTTAGGCATCTGAGATTTGAGTTTTAGTTATCATAGAAGTTTTCTTCTTGGATTATCGTCATAGCTTTCAATAGTTAAACAAAAGGTTTTTTTAATAGGAATGCTTATAAGTTTTTGTTTCTGGTAAAAGAAGGGTTTTCTATCAGTAAGGGAAAGATCATAACTGGATAATAACGTGTGTCCTCACAAAACAAAGCCAATGTTGCATGATATAGGATATACACTTTTAGGGAGATCATTGGCTAAAATCTCAAAAGGAATAAGCCAGCAGCTTTCAGCTTAATGTTTGATTATAGCCTCCTGTTTGAGTTAGAACTTCCCCCCTATTTTATTTGGTATGCTTTTGCTAATTGTCATGTTGAGGAATTCTAGATTTACAGAGTGGTGGGGATGACTTTGTTGAGAAAAAGGCATATGTAGTGCACTACAAGAAGTAACTATTTTTTAATCCAAACAAAGCAGGTTCCTTAATACCTTACTATAGTCTTATTGGATGCTTTCCGTTTATCAGTGTAACATTGATCCAATATGCTCTTCTGGCTTGCCAATTAAACCGAGACAGCTAAGTCTGAAGTCTGAACTACCTCTTGTAAATATAAAGAGTATTGAGAGACATATATGGAATAACCCGTGTGTTTCAACTACACAGCAGAGACTCTTTATATAGACACAGGGTATTAAATAATCCTAATTTACAGTAATGCTAACGGGCCATAATACGTAAACTTACAGCCCATATATATTGTTTACATTCTAATATAATATTTAACACTCCCCCTCAAGCTGGAGCATATAAATCAAATGCACCTAGCTTGTTACATATATAACTAATTCTAGGACCTTGCAATGACTTTGTAAACACATCTGCTAACTGATCATTGGATTTGACAAAGCTGGTGATGATGTCACCTGATTCAATCTTTTCTCTAACAAAATGACAGTCAATCTCAATATGCTTGGTTCTTTCATGAAAAACAGGATTCGAGGCAATGTGCAATGCAGCTTGATTATCACATATTAGTGTCATTGTGCTGTTCTCTTCAAATTGAAGTTATTTCAGTAACTGTTTCAGCCAGGTGAATTCACATGTTACTAGTGCCATGGCCCTGTATTCTGCCTCAGCACTGGATCTTGCAACAACATTCTGTTTCTTACTCTTCCAAGATATTAAATTTCCTCCTATGAGTACACAATACTCGGAAGTTGATCGTCTATCTATGGGTGAGCCTGCCCAATCAGCATCTGAGTAGCGAATTATCTGAGTATGTCCTCTATCTTCATAAATGAGACCTTTTCCAGGTGCACTTTTGATGTATTTAAGAATCCGGATTACAACATCCATATGTCCTTGGATTGAGCTACTTCAATACCCAGAAAATAACGAAGTTTACCAAGGTCTTTAGTCTGAAATTTATTTGAGAGATGTTTTAACTGGAGTATTCCTTGCTGATCACTGCGAGTTATAACAATGTCATCCACATAAACAATAAGATAGATGCACCCTTGAGCTGAGTGATGATAAAATACAGAGTGATCGGCTTCACTGCGGATCATACCAAATTCTTGTACTACCGAGCTAAATCTGCTAAACCAAGCTCTAGGAGACTGTTTAAGACCATAAAGGGACCTGTGTAGCCGACAAACCATGTCCAAAGACTCCCCCTGAGCAACAAATCCTGGTGGTTGCTCCATATACACCTCCTCTGCAAGATCACCGTGCAAGAAAGCATTTTTAATGTCAAGGTGATGGAGGGGCCAATGTCTAATTGCTGCAATGGAGAAAAATAGTTTGACAGATGCCATTTTGGCAACCGGTGAGAATGTATCACTGTAATCCAACCCAAAAATCTGAGTATATCCCTTGGCTACCAACCGAGCCTTAAATCGATCAATCTTACCATCAAGACCAACCTTCATTGTATAAATCAAACGACACCCAACTACCGATTTCCCATGAGGTAGGGGTACCAATTCCCAAATACCACTACTTTGTAGTGCACACATCTCATCAAGCATTGCTTGCCTCCACTCAGGGTGGATAATGCTTCACCTGTAGTTTTAGGAATAGAAACAGAAGATAAAGAGGACAAGCAAGTGTAATGTAAAGGTGAAAGACGATGATAACACAAATCAATATAATGAGGAGATGGATTACGGGTGGTGCAAATATCCTTACGAATAGCAATGGGAAGGTCAGGCTCAGGTGGCAGTGCCGGATTCGGAGGTGGCGTCGGAGGAGAGTCTGTAATGGGAACAGGAACAGGTACAACCGAGGATAAACGACGTCGCTGATATGTTTGTAGTGGTCGTGGAGGTTGGGGGGTAGACTCGGCAGGTTCTATAGGAATCTGAGTGGGTGGGAGAGGGATAACTACTTGAGGAGGTTCAAGATTAATGTCCTAATAGGGCTCAGTAACTACTTGAGGAGGTTCGGGATTAATGTCCTGATAGAGCTCAGTAGCTATATGGGTAGGTTTAAAGTATTGTACAGACTCGAAAAAGGTAACATCAACTGATGTAACGTAGCGGTGTAGTGTGGGAGAATAACAACGATAGCCTTTTTGGGACCGATGATAACCGAGAAAGACACTTGAGCGACCGAGCTGACAATTTGTCCAAACCGGGGGATAAATTGTGAACAGAACACGTGGACCCAAAGACACGAGGTGGTAATGGGTGAAGAGGGGTATTGGGATAAAGGACCGAATGGGGGATATTGCCATCAAGGACAGAAGATGGCATACGGTTAATAAGGTAGTACGCTGTTAAGATTGCATCCCCCCAAAATCGGAATGGAACATTGCCATGGAGAAGTAAGGTTCGCGTGGTTTCAATGAGATGCCGATTTTTGCGTTCGGCTACCCCATTTTGTTGAGGTGTATGAGGACATGAGGTTTGGTGTAAAATACCGTTGGAAGCCGTAAAATTTTGAAATTGATGAGACAAATATTCTCGAGCATTATCACTTCTTAAGGTACGAATGGAAACTCCAAATTGGGTTTTAATTTCTTTATAAAATTGCTCAAAAATGTAAAACAATTCAGTTCTATTTTTCATTAAAAATAACCACGTACAACGAGAATAATCATCAATAAAAGTAACAAAATACTTAGACTCTAAAGTAGACACAGTAAGAGAGGGACCCCAAACATCATAGTGAACTAAAGCAAAAGGAGAGGATACTCTTCTATTGACTCGATCGGGAAAATTACTACGGGTGTGTTTCCCTAACTAATACGACTCACAATGTAAAGTAGATAACTTAGACAAACTAGGTACCAGTTTTTGTAGTTTGGTAAGACTTGGGTGTCCTAGCTGAGCATGGATAGTATGTGGGGAGTCTGTGGCAGAGCATGTCTTGGATGTTGTAGAAAGGTAATAGAGGCCTTGTGACTCATATTCGACGCCAATCGTCCTTCCCGAATTCCAGTCCTGCAAGGTAACATTATCATTAGTGAAAGTAATAATACAGTTATGAGATCGAGTCAATCGACTAACTGAAAGTAAATTAAAGGGACATCCAGGTACATAGAGAACAGATGCAACTGAGATAGAAGGGAGAATGTGGACAGTGCCAACTCCTTGAGACCGAGTTTGAGTACCATTGGCAGAAGTTATAGTAGGTAAAAAACCAGATGTGGAAAGTGACGAAAAGAGACCTTTATTACCAGTAACATGATCAGACGCACCAGAATCAAGAACTCAAGGGCCGAGAGAAGATGAATGAGAGAGGTAAACAAATGAGTTACCAGTGTGTGCAACCGAAGTAGGAGAACTAGAGTTTGGATGACTCTGAAACCATCGGAGAAAATCTTCATAATTTGTCGTGGAGCCTTGTGGAGATGGTGTAGTCTTAATAGTGGCAGAAGGATCAAGCTGAGTTGCATTTATCGAAGGCGAAGGCTTGCCATGCAACTTCCAACAGCGATCAATAGTGTGTCCAAGCCGATGACAATGCTCACACTTGGGACGAGACTTAGAGCTGGATGGTCCTCCACGAGAACGTTGCTGATTATGTCCCTGAGATGCCATGGTCAACAAAGGTTGTCAGAAAACGCGTCGGAACCGGGAAAACAGGGGCTGTTTGAACTGGAAGTCGTATATCCGTAACTCGAAACTGAAAAATGATGGCAGATATGGAAGCAGGAGGCCGAGGCGAGTGCTATGGAAGAAGAAGCACCGTGAACGGCTGCCGGACGCGCCGTCACGTGCGGTGGCTGGGGCGGCGCGTGAGATCCAGGCGCGGGATGTGCAGCGGCGCGTGTGAGCGCTTGAGACTGATTCTGGAGGCGCGGCGGAAGGGTTTGGCCGATCTGGGGTGTTCGGCGCTGATGGAGTGGTCGTTCGTCGAAAAATCTCGGGATCAACGCCAGAGGGGGAAAACCGGAGTTGAGAACACAGCGACGGCAGCGACGGTAAATCGTGAACGGCTGAACAAAAATTGAGGAATCAGCGGTTCAACGGCAGAGGGGGGGAAACCGGAGTTGAGAACACAGTTTGCCGAAAAAAAAAAAAAATATTCACCGGAGACAGTGGGTCGACCGGGTAGTTGACGATTAGGGTTTGTCTCTCAGTTGACTCTAGATACCATGTTAAATATAAAGAGTATTGAGAGACATATATGGAATAACCCGTGTGTTTCAACTACACAGCGGAGACTCTTTATATAGACACAATGTATTAAATAACCCTAATTTATAGTAATGCTAACGGGCCAGGATACGTATACTTACAACCCATATATATTGTTTACATTCTAATATAATATTTAACAACCTCCATAGTAAGATTTGTGACTTCAAAGTGAACCGTCATGTTTTGTCTTGTTAGAGATATAGATCCTTGTCAGTTGTATACTGTTCCGATATATAACTTCCTGATTATGAATGGAAAGTTCAGTTTAGTTGTCCTATTCTTTTCAGTGCTACTTATTAAGCAACAACTTCATCGTCTATGTAAATATTGTCCCGAATTGAAGGTGCTGTATTCAAGATGTCGGACTGAAATTTGAAAGTCATTGTGGGAAGCTATTCTGAAAAACAAAAGAATGCTTTGTTTCCTTTGCTGAGTAGTTAGCAGATATATAATATCTACCCACTAGGTGTGGTTTTTGATTTTATCAATATGTATTTTCCGTATGTTTTTCTACCTGGAAACTAATACTCTAAGAATACTGTTAGTCCATAATTTGGAGGATACTCATGTTGATCTTTTTCCCCTCACTTGAGCAGCTGTTCTTGATGTGATCGTGAGTTGGAAAGCACGGCAGAGTATGTCATTGTATGTTAAATTAAGATATATTCTAAAAGTTGTCTCAGCTGCAGCATGGGTGGTTGTTCTGTCAGTTACTTATGCATATACTTGGGATAATCCTCCTGGGTTTGCTCAAACTATTAAAAGTTGGTTTGGTAGCAGTTCAAGTGCGCCTTCATTATTTATTTTGGCTGTTGTTGTTTACCTGTCACCAAATATGCTTGCTGCGATATTCTTTCTCTTCCCATTCATTCGTCGCTATCTCGAGAGGTCAAACTATAGGATTGTGATGTTAATGATGTGGTGGTCACAGGTACGCAGCAATTCAACATTTCTCCCCACATTTATCTGTTCACTTGCAAACAGTTGTATGTTAACTGAGATATTTAGATTCTAACTTTGTGTTTATGTTGTCTTATAACTGCCAGCCTCGCCTCTATGTTGGTAGGGGAATGCACGAGAGTACATTTTCCCTTTTCAAGTAAGAACATGAAAATGAAAATTTTCATTTTCCTGTGAATGGTGTCATAGTCCAAGGTGTCTGTCTGGTTTAATTTACCATTGTTTTTTACTGTTAGGTACACGATGTTTTGGTTTCTCCTTATAGTTACAAAATTGGCTTTCAGTTACTATATAGAGGTATGTATTGTTACTTTTATTTATGCTGAAACTCAGTATTGTGTTTCATTTCTTGCAGATGGCTGTGCTTGTAAGTTGCTTGTTCATATTCACTTCCACAATACCACACAATTGTGGTTATGAATATGTTTAACAATTTATTTTTTGGGGCATGAATATAAAACCCTTGTCTCATTGTTACTAAGCTTGAGTATAGTCTTGCATTGTGATGTACTATTGTTAGTTTAACTGGAGTTGTCGTGTGTCTGCGTTCTGTAATAATAAATGGATTTGTTCTTATTCTGTGTTACATCAATGAGTCATGTGCTAGTGCTTCAACAAAAGGTATATCCTGTAACTTCAGAAGCAAAACAATCATAATGATTTAAGAAACTTTTGATACTTTTTTCTTTCCTGGGTAGGTTTATGTCCTCCTATTTGTTTTCCTTTTCTTTTTAATAAATTTTTATCTTAAAAAAATCATAAATGTGTGTTTGTGACTTTGTGTGCATGCTCGACTTGTTTTGGGAGATCTCATGTCTGCCATTGTCTCTAATCTTCTATTTTTATCAATTTTTTTCTACTTGCTTTTAACTTCCTTTCAATTTTTTATAGATAAAACCTCTGGTGGGACCTACAAAAGCTATAATGAGTGTGAAAATCACAACTTTCCAATGGCATGAATTCTTTCCCCATGGTAGTAAGCTTGAATGAACAGACTCTTATATTACACCATTTTTTCAGAAAATATTTTAAAAGTTGTTGTGTCTCTGCAGCTAGGAACAATATTGGTGTTGTAGTTGCTCTTTGGGCTCCAATTATGCTGGTATGAGTTTGTGATGTATCTGATTCACTTCCTACTCTTAATATCTATAGCATAATCATTTTTCTCCTCTCTCTATTTTAGGTGTACTTTATGGATACACAAATTTGGTATGCAATTTTCTCGACCTTATTTGGTGGGATTTATGGTGCATTCCGTCGCCTGGGGGAGGTCAGTAGATTGTCCTCTGTTATAATAAATTGTATTGTGATATGTTTTTGATTTGTGGTTTTTCTTGTCTATTTGTTATTTTGTTGGATATACTTTGAAGGTGTTGTTGCTGTAGTAGATGTCTGTGCATAACTCAACCAAATATTTCCAGTCTGCCATTTGTAACCACATATTATTTTTCTGTAGGTTACATATAACTTGGTTGTGAAAAGATGTAAAAGTGGTTGTTTTTTCCTAAGGTTTATTGTGGGCCCTTTCTATAATGTTGCAACCAAGATGTTTGACGAGCGTTTTCTTTATCTTTCTGGTGTAATTTTGAATTCATGTTTATAGAAAGTCTGATTTTAATTAGCTCTGTTACCAGAAATTTGTCTTATCATAAGTCATAATATTCTTGTGTATACATGTCTATTAGTATGATGCTGTATTGTTGCTATTAAATGACCTGGGTTTCATGGAGTTCAATTCAAAATACTTATTATTGCATTAGTTTGTTTCTTCCTTTCTCAAAAGTAAATTATTATAACTAGGATTTTTAATGGTGGTATTATGATTTATTTATCTATTTATTATTATTATTATTATTATTTTTGTAATTTTAGAACATAATGGTTTAGGTCTTGTGATATCTTTTCCTTGTTGGTTCTGTTGCCGTATTTTGTGTCTGGTTGTCTCACAATTGGGTATTCGCTATAGTAAAATTTTAGTTCTGTAGTTTGACAAGATTTTAACTTATCCTTGTTATTACTATTAAGCAATTCTACAGTTTCTTAGATTGTTACCTCTTATAATGTTTTTCAACATCAGATCTTTTGCTGCATACATTTGTTATCACGAAATTCACTTTAACTTAATGCAGCCTGGGAGTCTGTTTTAGATTTACGATTTGGGGTTTGATGAAAAGGGCAATTATGGCAATAGGTAGGAAAGGTGTATGTGATTAAATGTTATATGTGGGAGTTGTTTACCTCTTTCGATAGAAATTTATATGATCAGAATTCTAGTTCTGTGTCCAAAGAAATAACAAAATTATACATTCTGTATATTTGGCTGTATTCTTCTGAACTCTGTTGAAAATTTCATAAAGAATATCTTTTTGTAGACCTATTATGTAATATGTATATCTCCAAATGAGTCGATCCTTTAGTGGTCTAAATAATTATTTTTGACCTACATTTATTCTGCCCTTAATCAATTTGACCCCTAATTATGCGATTGGACATTTCTATTTTTAATTAATCATATTTGAATAATTCAGGACTTGATACCTAGAACTGTGAATTTTGAGTAAAATATCCCTCTCTTAACAACAAAGACCAAAGCCTTTATCCCACTTGGTTAATGTTAGACCAGTTTAATCTTAATTCTAATTAAATATATATTTCACTTAAAAAGTATTTTTTCGGTGCTCTGGTTGCAGATACGGACACTAGGAATGCTTAGGTCTCGATTTCAAACATTGCCTGGTGCCTTCAATGCCAGTTTGATTCCTGAGGAAACAACAGACGAGCCAAGGAAAAAAGGATTGAAGGCCACATTATCTCGCAGATTTACTGAGGTCAACTTCTTCCCTTTTACCATTACTTGTTTGAGTTTGTATTCTAAAATGAAAGCATCTTTACTTTTTCTGATTGATACAGGTCCCATCTAACAAAGGGAAGAAAGCCGCAAGGTTTGCACAGTTGTGGAACCAAATAATTACTAGTTTCAGAGAGGAAGATCTTATTAGTGATAGGTAATGTGAGGGATGATTTTTCCGGCCTATGATCTGATCTCTCTCTCAGCAGAGAGAGACCACTATATTCTTTTGTAGAGTAGTATGCTGAAAGTGGTTATACTGTTCAGGGAAATGGACCTTTTACTTGTACCTTATTGGGCTGATACTCAGTTGGACCTTATACAATGGCCCCCCTTTCTACTTGCTAGCAAGGTTTGTTTTAATTCTTCTTTATGATACTTTGCTATTACTGTATCGGAGACTTTGCTATCACCGTATCTGTTGAATCATTTAGTAATTCTGTTTGTGGCTATATATACTTTAGATCCCAATTGCATTAGATATGGCCAAGGACAGTAATGGAAAGGATCGAGAGCTGACAAAAATAATTGAGGTTGACAACTACATGTTTTGCGCTGTCCGTGAGTGCTATGCTTCATTTAAGAGCATTATGACGCAGTTGGTTCGAGGGGAACGAGAGAAACCGTAAGTTGCTTGAAGCTGTTTGATGTAGTTGTTTATAGAAGGAATTGTATGTTGTTATTTGTACTTCTTTAGTGTCAGTCTGGTGTAGTATTTCTATATAGCTCCTAATTTTATGAGAATGTGGGCATCTTGATGAAATACTATCAGAAACAACTAGCTTTTTCGCTTTCAATGATATATCTTTTCAAGTTCAAACTGACTTCTGCAAGGTTCTTCTTGATGTTATTCATTTTTAATTTTGTTTGTATACTTATTTTCAGAGTTATAGAATACATGTTCCGTGAGGTAGACAAGCATATAGAGGAAGGTACATTAATAAAGGAATTCAAAATGAGTGCTCTACCTAGCCTCTATGAACAGTTTGTTCAGCTAATCAAATATTTGGTAATATTTGAACTTTTTTTTATGCAATTAAGAGTGTATTTAGTTTCTCTTCAGTGGGGTTTAAAGTCTTGCCGGTTATTGGAATTTATGCAGTTGGAAAATAATCAGAAAGATAGGGACCAAGTTGTAATTCTATTCCAGGACATGCTGGAAGTTGTGACAAGAGATATAATGATGGAGGATCAGGATCAAATATTCAGGTTGAGCACTTATAATCCCTATGCCTGTACCTTCATCAAATGCATATCCTTCCTCCATCCCATGATCATGATTGTATCATATTTTGTTAATAGCTTGGTAGATTCAAATCATGGCGGTGCTGGACATGAAGGGATGTTTCCCCTTGAGCCTGAGCCACAACATCAGCTATTTGCATCTGAAGGTGCTATCAGGTTTCCAATTGAGCCAGTTACAGCAGCTTGGACTGAGAAGGTTTGTTACTAATTGAACTATTCTACTTAAATATTGATTAATGAAGCATTTTTACTGACTTATTTACTATTTTTTGGGGAAGATTAAACGGCTTTTCTTGCTGCTTACTACAAAAGAATCTGCCATGGATGTACCTTCTAACTTAGAAGCCAGAAGGCGTATTTCTTTCTTCTCGAATTCATTATTTATGGACATGCCATTGGCACCAAAAGTTCGCAACATGCTTTCATTTTCGTAAGCTATCATTTAGTCCCTAATCACATGCTTGGTTTTCTTGATGAAATTTGTGAATCAGTGATTGCAAAACACCCTCCTTAAAAAAATGTTATTTGCAAGTTTCTTTTTTCTACAAATCATGTTAACTACATATTAAATGCATTAAATTTTTGCTAATCTTTTAATTAACTCTTTAGTTTGGTGTTTGTGCATTTAAATGAATTTTGTGAAGACTTTTGTGACAATAAGCTTTAGTTGGTAAATTTAATAAACTATGTTACTATTGTGAAAGACATGATAGAATCAAATGTTTAATTTAGTTTTCTAAGATGTTATTAAGGATAAGATCTTCTCTTGAACAACTGTCAATGAAGAAAACATAACTGTTACCCATTGAAGTATCTCTGTAGTTTTTTTTGTGGCACTTCAATGGGTTAACATCTATATTTCTTCCTTAAAAATCCTCCAAAAGAATATCTTATACTTGATAACATTTCAAGAAACAAAATAAAACATTAAGTTTTATCAAGCCTTTCACAATAGTAACATAGTCGTTTAAATTTATAACTAATTTTCTTTGCTACAAAAGTAGAATTCGCTTAAATTCTCACATACTAAACTGAAGAGTTAATTATGTATATTATAAAAGATTAACAAATTTAATGTTTTTAATCTGTAATCAACATGAATTGTATGAAAAGGAACTTGCAAATCACATGTTTTTTTGAAGGAAGAAACTTAGCTGTTACTCCATCAAAATTATTAATTTGATATTATTAGATGCACTGAGATTTCATATTGATTATTTTCCCTCAGTAAAAGTTCATTTACATCTTAGTTTATATTTTTCCATTGTGGATTTTGGTTGTAGGGTTTTAACACCGTACTACACGGAAGAGGTTCTCTTTTCATTACATAATTTGGATTCACCAAACGAAGATGGTGTTTCAATACTGTTTTATTTGCAAAAGATATTTCCAGGTTTACCATTAGCCCAAATCCCGTTGCTGCATAAATGTGAAACTTCATGAGATGAGAAAAATCTAATGCATTTATTATTACCATTTTGGCTATTGATGCACAGATGAGTGGAACAACTTTCTTCAGCGAGTGAAGTGCTCCAGTGAGGAGGAACTTAAAGGGAATGAATACGAAGAGTTAGAAGAAGAGCTTCGTCTATGGGCATCATATAGAGGGCAAACTTTGACAAGAACTGGTTTTTTCTCTCAACTTCCCTCCACTCGAGCACACACACAAGCATGCTTATAATCAAGGGCTTATTTATTATTTATTTCATATATATGCTAGTTAGAATGTGATTCATCATTGCATTAATGACTATTGATGCAGTAAGGGGTATGATGTATTATAGAAAAGCTTTGGAGCTTCAAGCTTTTCTTGATATGGCCAAAGACGAAGGTGACTGTTCCTTCTTGGGAATTATTGAATGAAATTTCTTTAGCTTCATTACCTCGGTTGTTCACTGTATTATTTAATGAAACGTACAGCTTGAAGCTTTTTTATGGGGTTGTTTTGCTTTAATGTTTTGAATGGTCAGATTTGATGGAAGGCTACAAAGCCATGGAAAATTTGGATGATAACTCAAGGGGTGAAAAGTCATTGTTGACACAGTGCCAAGCAGTAGCTGATATGAAATTCACATATGTTGTATCATGCCAACAATATGGGATTGACAAGCGATCTGGTTCTCTCCGCGCACATGACATATTAAGGCTTATGACAAGGTAAGCATTGGACTGAGTAGTTTTAGTCTTGCTTACTATACCTGTTTATTAAATTTTAAAATATTGTTCTTATGCCTATTATAATTGCCTTTTATTTTTTCATTTGGCAGATACCCTTCACTTCGAGTTGCCTATATTGATGAGGTAGAAGAACCTATCAAAGACACTAAGAAAAAAATCAACAAAGTTTATTACTCTTGCTTGGTGAAGGCCATGCCGAAATCTAGTAGTCCTTCAGAGCCCGAGCAGAATCTGGACCAGGTATTTGGATTTTGTCGACTGAATGGTTCAAGGGGAACATTAAATGGTTGGCCAGTTTCTTTATATCAAAGATAGTAGCTTCATGGAACTAGCCTTGATCAAAACCCTCATTTGATCATGCTCTGTCTTCTTTTATAAACTCTAATTACTTGACTATATTATCAACATATTTCCAGCTGAACAATAACATTCTTAATTCAAGCCCTCTTTTGTTCAAAGAAATTAGAGTGTGCTGGATCTTGTCTTCAACAAAATGACAATCACATCAATGCTCTTTGTTATTCGATGAATAACTACTTGGTGGAGCTCTGTAGTCAATAGCGTCCTTCGCGGCCGCAATCGCAGCGATGTGTCGCATCACGGCGGCTCTGCACTATGTGAAAAGATGTTGCGGTGCAATTTAGGATTGTGGCTGTAGCGGTGTTCTTTGCGGTGAAATTGCAGAGAATATGAAGAAGAAACACGAAAAAGGAGGCCACAATAGTTTTTTAAGAGCGCATTGTGGAAGATACCCTCGATTTTAAAGAGTGCAAAGTCTAAAATACCCTTGATTTTTGTCTTTTTATCTCCAGGTAACTCTTCACTGGAATTTTCAGGACCTGTCGTCTCCAAACATTACTAGTGTAGTGATCTGTTTTTGGAAGCCTACGAAATTTCATCTTAGCGACCGTTCCCCCTGTTCCTTTCTTTCCGGTGATTCTCAAGAAAGTTTCCCTTTTCTCTGCGCCAACATTCCCTTCTGCTCTGCTTCAGTTTCTGTCTGTTTCTGTGCTAACAGTCCCCTAATATGGCATCATCTTAGTTCTTTTCATCTCCCCTGTTTTTCAGTTTCTGCTTTGGTGATTAGTTATTAATGTGTTTAGTTTTGTGCATTAATCTAATTTTTAGCCATCATGTGTGTATGGTTGAAAGTGTTTGTAATGTTTTTTTAGACTTCAACATAGTGGCCATACCGCTATAGCGTTTTAGGAGTCTGCTGCTATGCTACACTATCTGCTACTGACTACATAGTGGTGGATATATGCCTGAGATAGCTTGATTATTTTTATATTTAAAAATAAATTGTATATTCTATACATAGGAATAGCATATTCTATTGTAGTTAATGCTGATGACTGGATATTATTTATTTAAGAGCCTATATAATAGAGTTTCCATGGTGTAGTATATACACATGGTTTTCGGCGCGTCTCTTTTTTCTCTCTTCCAACAATTATCATGGATAACCGTCAGCGGCCCAACTTAACATGACTAACATTGGTTTCATTTGAGTTCACCACTTGATTGTACTGTTGCACGCTGTTCCCTAAGGCTACAGTAGAACCTAGTACCTACACAGACCCAACAGACAATTTTGAATTTTAGTTCAATAAGATGTCTAGCTTCATCTACACGTATAAAGTTTCAATTTGTATCTAAACATGATTTATGTAGCCACACCTTTTCTCTGGGCTTTCTGCAAATACTTTGTAATGCAAATTAGAGCTTTCCTATTGGTTTAAGTATGTGATTCCATAAATTGACAAAAAACTACCCAAAATATAATGTCTATCTTGATAGGGGTGACATAATTCAACTTACCTGCTATTTTCATGTATGTCACTAGATCACTAAACACTACTGTCATCTATGACAGATTTTGTAAAGAACTTCGTTGTTGTCTCCAATCTACTTCTCAATAGTATTTCTAGTTGTATTGTGGAAAGTTTATGCCTTTCGGAAATGTGTGTGTGTGTATATATATATATATATATATATATATATATATATATATATATATATATATATAGGGACTAAAAAGTTATTTAAGTATTTATGGTATGTATCACAAGAATTAACAAAAAGACTCCTATACTTGAGCATTTATGAATGTATTAACTTCTTAGTTACTTAAGTTGCTAAACATGTCTTAAATATAAATAAAGGTAAACTTTTTTATGGAGAAAAAATGTATGTTTTAGTTAATTCATGCAACTTTGATCCAACTTTTTTTCAAGTTTTGAATAAAATTGAATACACTTTAAAACTATGAGGAAACAAATGTTTATTAAATTCAAGATAGTGTAAAATGATTCATACTATTTGTTGAAGTTGTGGGATTTTAGAGAAAAGGAGGAGAGAAAAGAATAAGGGTTTGAATATTATTGATAATAGCTTTATGCTAACTTGATAACAAAAAACTCAATACTAATATCTATTTATAGAGAAACATAGGCTCAATCCTAAATCAGGAATAAATCATAATAATAATGTGAGATATTTTAAGATATCTCTATGATTATAAATTGATCATAAGAAATAATTCAAGATACTCTATTATAATATAAAAGATCTTATAAAATATTTTCTAATATTCTTACACTCCCCCTCAAGCTAAAGCTTACTAAGCTTTAACTTGTTACAAGAAAACAATGTTTTGCTCCGCAAAATAATAAAAAAAGATGGAAAGGAAACTCAAGAGAATGAAATGATTATCAACATGAGAGAAATTCATGGCAAACAATTGAACAAAGCTAGGTCCGTCTTTCTAAAAAACTGCTTTTGGAAGCTTCAAACCAATAATATCAGAGACTTAAAATATTTGAACTTGAATTTGCTTCAAGGGGAGAGAGGCATGCTTCAGGGAGAGAAAGACAATGCATGTACATCTGAGACAAATTGCCAAGTTGTATGCATTTGGCTCAAAAGAAAAAACTTAAAACAGATCTGGAACTAGGAAGGAAAACACAATCTAGACGATTGAAACATTATGCCGAAAGGCGGATAGACGCGCCTGAGCTCGAGGCTGTTGGGGGCGGCGCGTGAGATGAACACGGCGGATCTTGGAGGCACATGAGCGCTCGTAGAATAACTTTTGACCTAAAAAAATATGGGTTGTGTAGATTGGGAGATTCCGTACACAATAAAAGTGGTTGTGTCGGAAAACTTTTCCAGCAGCGATGGCAGACAGCAGCAGCAGACGGCGGCGATGGCAGTAGCAGACAGGGCACCAACGACGATTGTGGGCGAAAGTGAACAATCAGAAAAAGGAATGATCATGCTAGAAAAGAGAAACTATGATTATATTCCCTAACTGTTGGGAACTCGACAGCAGAACAAAGGCGAGATCGTTCAAGGAGGATCAAAATAGGCTCTGATACCATGTTGAAGTTGTGGGATTTTAGAAAAACGGAAGAGAGAAAATAATAAGGATTTAAATATTATTGATAATAGCTTTATGCTAACTTGATTACAAAAGACTCTAAAGACCCTAAATCAGGAATAAATCATAATAATAGTGAGAGATATTCTAAGATATCTCTATGATTGTAAATTGATCATAAGAAATAACTCAAGATACTATGATATAATATAAAAGATCTTATGAGATATTCTCTAATATTCTGAGACTACTTTATAGAATTATGTGCAAAATGATTCATACTATTTTATAGAACTAAATACAATTTTTTATATGAACTGCTACCTAAGATGTCATTTTTTTCTTCGTGATAAATTGTTTTATTTTGTCAATCAGGTCATATATAAAATAAAGCTTCCTGGACCAGCGATTTTAGGTGAAGGTAAGCCTGAAAATCAAAATCATGCCATAATTTTTACACGTGGAGAAGGCTTGCAAACAATAGATATGAACCAGGTATGATGGTGATACTAGAGGAGTTTGTCATTGTAGAATTTCCTCTTGTCATTCAACTAAGCTAAATCTTTTATAGGATAATTACATGGAAGAAGCTTTGAAAATGAGAAATTTGTTGCAAGAATTTCTTAAGAAGCATGACGGTGTGAGGTTCCCTAGTATTCTTGGACTTAGGGAGCATATATTCACTGGAAGGTAGATTCACATCAATTTAATGTTTTTATTACAAGTCATATCTTCTAGGTTTCTTACTATTTTCTATGTCTTGCTTTGGTTTTAGTGTTTCTTCTCTTGCATGGTTTATGTCAAATCAGGAGACAAGTTTCGTGACAATTGGTCAGAGATTGTTGGCTAATCCCTTGAGGTAAGTTCTACTGGTTCTTCATTCCATGTGCAGGATAATAAGGACAAAAATTTGGATTTGGAATAAGCCTGTGGGCTATCTAATGTTAGAGTCACTATCATGCGGAGAGAGTTCTTCAAAATATATAGAGAATGAATATTAAATCTGTTAGAACTTGGTAGATGAACCTTGATATAAGCCTGTGGGCTATCTAATGTTAGAGTCACTATGGTGCGGAGAGAGTTCTTCAAAATATATAGATAATGAATATTAAATCTATTTGAACTTGGTAGATGAGCCTGTGGGCTATCTAATGTTAGAGTCACTATCGTGCGGAGAGAGTTCTTCAAAATATATAGATAATGAATATTAAATATGTTAGAACTTGGTAGATGAACCTTGATATAAAACCAATTTTTTTCATGAAAAACCACTTTTACTCTTCAATTTTAAACGTTTCAGGGGTATTTTTGGTATTCCTTCCTTCGAATTTCACAATTACCCTAAATTCACTTCCCCTTCTTCCCCGTTCTTCCTCTTCTTCGTTCTTCCTCATTGTTGCGTCGTCCAGCTTCAAACATCACAATCGCACCACCTTCAGCTTCAAACACCACCAGCCTTCATTCGTTCTCTGTTATTTTCTTCCTTCCTTCTTTCTGATTCTTTTTATTTAGTTTTTTTTTTTCTTTTGTTACTTCCTTCTTTTTTTTCTTTAGTTTTTCTTTTGTTACTTATTTCCTTCTTTTTCTTTTTTTTTTCTTTAGTTTTTCATTTCTTTTCATTTCTTTTGTTACTTACTTTCATCCTCCTTTCTCTGTTTTATTCTACTTCCTCTCTTTCTCTGCTTGTTCTGGAAACAGCCATGGCAATACCATCTGCAACCCACTAATTATGCATGTTATGAGTTTGAGACATTGTTTAATTATGCATATTTATATAGTATTATTCATGTAATTTGTTCAAAAAATAGAGGTAATTCCGATATCCCGCAACCCGCTATCCCGGTTTTGACTTTTAGTTTCGTAAATAACTATGATGCATAGGTACGGGTACGGTATCGGGTACTGGTATAGGTACAAATACGGTATTTTGCAAAATATAAAGGTAGCGGTACGTCAATAAAAACCATAAATTTTTTTAATATAATTTATCTAAGAGGTAAATTGTTCAATTCATAATACAAAATTACAATAAAAGGTTTAAAAAGTCCCAAATTGTGTTCGAATACACCAACTAATAAACTCAAATACGCAAATAATATTATATTAAAAATAGGAAAATCGTCAATTTTATCCGCAATAAAATAATCAGCAAAAACAGACTACCCACAAGTACAGTAGGATACCGGTACTGAGTACCGATTAAGTACCCGGTACAGGTACTTCACTATTTTAGGAGTACCCATGCTTCATAGTAAATAATACATTAGATTTCTTCAGGATGTTTCTTGGGAGGCCTGAGTACCTTAAACATTATTGAAAGTGTAAATCTTCCCATTTTTCTGCTTATGCAGGGTTCGTTTCCACTATGGTCATCCTGATGTCTTTGATAGGCTTTTTCACCTGACAAGAGGGGGTGTCAGTAAAGCCTCCAAGGTTATCAATCTAAGTGAAGATATTTTTGCTGGTACAGTATTGTTCAATTCCTCTTTATTTTAATTGTATTTGATTGTGTATTTATTGGATATTTTCTGTTGCTTTCAGGCTTCAACTCTACACTCCGAGAAGGGAGTGTTACTCATCATGAGTACATACAAGTTGGGAAGGGAAGAGATGTGGGTCTCAACCAAATTTCAATGTTTGAAGCGAAAATAGCTAATGGAAATGGAGAGCAGACACTAAGTCGAGATGTATACCGGCTTGGGCACCGTTTTGACTTCTTCAGAATGTTGTCCTGTTATTTTACTACAGTTGGATTTTATTTCAGTACTCTTGTATGTATCACTAGAGATAACTTTGACTTGCATATTTTTCATCTTTTCTTCTCTTATTTTTAACTATAAGGACCCCTAGTTGGATCTATGGGGGAATGGGAAATAGCAGGCAGGGAATTGTACCTATTAGCTAACTGCTTCCCCCTGATCATAAAGTCACTCTGGTCATATTGTGTTAGTTTTTATATCATGAGTTTCTGATTCTCTTTCTTCTGCATCAATTTTTTGCAGATAACTGTTCTCACTGTATATGTATTCCTATATGGTCGCCTCTATCTTGTTCTCAGCGGGCTTGAAGAAGGTTTGAGTACACAAAAAGCCATTCGGGACAATAAACCTCTTCAAGTGGCTCTTGCTTCTCAGTCATTTGTTCAAATTGGGTTTTTAATGGCCTTGCCCATGCTGATGGAAATTGGCTTGGAAAGGGGCTTCCGAACTGCACTTAGTGAGTTTATATTGATGCAGTTGCAGTTGGCTCCAGTATTCTTCACGTTTTCCCTAGGGACCAAGACTCACTATTTTGGAAGGACATTGCTTCATGGAGGTGCAAAATATAGATCCACTGGTAGAGGGTTTGTGGTTTTCCATGCTAAGTTTGCTGACAATTATAGGCTTTATTCCCGAAGCCACTTTGTTAAGGGTATTGAGCTCATGATATTGCTTATTATTTATCAAATTTTTGGTCATTCATATAGAGGCGCTGTTGCATATGTATTGATTACTGTATCAATGTGGTTTATGGTGGGAACCTGGCTGTTTGCTCCATTCTTGTTCAATCCCTCTGGGTTTGAATGGCAAAAAATTGTTGATGATTGGACGGATTGGAATAAATGGATTAGTAATCGAGGAGGAATAGGTGTTCTACCTGAAAAAAGTTGGGAATCTTGGTGGGAAGAGGAACAAGATCATCTCCAGTATTCAGGAATCCGGGGAATCATAGTGGAGATATTGCTATCACTGCGATTTTTTATCTACCAATATGGTCTTGTATATCACTTGAATATTACAAAGAAGGGCTCAAAAAGTTTTCTGGTAAGTCTTGATTTATGTTGTCTGTTTCCTTTTATTTCCACATAATTTTGTTAGTGAGTGGAGTAATTAAAAGCTTTCCTTGGCTAACAGGTCTATGGCATTTCGTGGTTGGTGATCTTTGTAATATTATTTGTCATGAAGGTTAGTAGCTGGCTGCCACCTAACATTAGGGATATGGTACTATTATACATGCATGTTTCCCTGTCGTGCACCTTACATTCTCTCACTAGATCCTTTGCTCGATGGTCTTTTTTGTTTCTATAGAGTTTTTCTTATTGAATTTAGTAAAATACAGATTGCTTGTTCATCTATTGCCTACGAAATGTATACTACTTAGTTTCTTATTGTTTGACAAATTTCAATTTTTTTTCCGGTTATGTCAGACTGTATCTGTTGGGAGGCGTAAATTTAGTGCAAATTTTCAGCTTGTCTTCCGGTTAATCAAGGGAATGATATTTGTGACTTTCATCTCGATTCTCATCATTTTAATTGCCCTTCCACATATGACATTGCAAGACATTGTTGTTTGCGTTCTTGCATTCATGCCAACTGGTTGGGGAATGTTACAGGTAAACTTTCTCTCCAATTCATTCATATCAAATCCATGAATATTATTTCAGAGAGGGGTTGACATATTGCTCAATTTTTTTATTTTATTTTATATATTTGTGAAGGTTTGGAACTGCAAAGCCCCTATTGGGGGATTATATTGTAGTATTTCACATTTCTCATCTATTTTGAAAATGTTTTAAGTCATAAAAACACAAACTTTTCTTTAAAATGTGACACATAATTGTTGTTACTGTATTTTGCAGATTGCGCAGGCATTAAAACCCGTAGTACGCCGCGCTGGATTTTGGGGATCAGTAAAAACTCTTGCTCGCGGTTATGAGATTGTCATGGGTTTGCTTTTGTTCACTCCTGTTGCTTTCCTGGCTTGGTTTCCTTTTGTTTCAGAATTTCAAACCCGTATGCTGTTCAACCAAGCGTTCAGCAGAGGTTTGCAAATTTCTCGTATTCTTGGAGGCCAAAGGAAGGAACGCTCTTCTCGCAACAAAGAATAGTCTCTCCACAAAAGGCTTCATCGTTATTAAGAGGCTGAAATCCTTTGTAGCAATTTGTAAATAGTTGTAACTATGAATGTGTCTAATTCTAGGCTTCACTTTCGTTTAGCATTGGATTATTGTAGTCAAAACATCAATGGAAGGTGTTTTTATTTGAATTTGGCTTCATTTCTTTCATTCTCGCTCAAAAATGATTTCGTCAAGTCCCATTTCTTGAATGCATTTGAGTGCTTGGTATAGTCCCACTGCCTCTATCTGGTGCGCCTTTAAATGTATTTCTAATCAATGTTGCTTTCTTGTTACTTAGTTAATTAAATGCAAGTATGAATTGAAATAGCTTATTGGGATATAAGTTCGAGTATGCATTTGGATTTTTACATGTGAAAACGTTTAAGTGTACTCTTGATACTATACTAAATTGAAAATTGTTGGTGTAATTCATTTGACATTATTTTTGATATATGAGATTTTAAATTTTTCCAATATGGCGCACACTCGTTTTTTTTACACATTCCCCTTGTAAGGGATAAATGCCGTATCAATTCTGCCATCTACATCGTCTACATTTGTACAAATTTTATGTATGTTTACTTTGGTGTTAAGTTGTTGGACTCCCGTGCTCCCCACGTAATTTATTTTACATTACGTTAAACATGTTCTACCTATTGTTTAATTACAATCTCATAGTCAAATTATACATTTGTTAATTAATTAATACTGTCATATATTCCAATAAGCCAGTAATCGAGAATGTATCTAGCTTTTCTCCGGTATTTCTTTTGTATTTTACTCGGTGTACTTTTAACATTTAATTATCTGATTATTTTGACATGGTTCTTTTGGAGTTTGATTTTATTTTATTGTGTTTCCACGTGTCACCTAGAAACAACACAAATAATGGATCCACCGGTAATAAACTAGTTTGATGGGACAAGAGAGATTATGGCAGTTGGTGATAGTTAGTGACTTAGTGCTAATGTACTATTTTAACATATATAGTAATTGATGCTAAACTATTTTTTAAAATAGACAAATATTAGAACAATAGTTGTTATTAGTGTAAGCTACTGTTTTAATCAGGTAAAACGTTACCACTTTAATTTTTGATTCGAGTAAAAATTTAAATTAATTTTTGAATTGTCAAAATAATATTTAAAAGATATAATTTATTATTATAATAATTTTTAAAAAATATAATTTATTTTCAAAATATTCTCTAATAATTATAACGTTAAAAGTTAAATTGATTGACTATTTAATAATTCAAATATTAATTTAAATTTTTGATTGAGTTATTTATGAAGTAGAAATATCAATTATAAAGAAAGGGGGGGTTTGAATTATAATTGTCTCTTTTAAGAAAAATTTGTTTTAAAAATTTTAGATCTCAGGTTAAGATTGATCTTTGCAATGATGAAGATCAATCTTTACTCAGAAGATCAATCTTAACTTTGTAGAAGATCAATCTTTAGTTTGATTTAAAAACAACAAGATCAATTTTATCAAAATGAAATCTGATTGTAAAACATAAAATAAATAGAGATAGAGATAGAGAGATCACACAAGGATATATTCTGGTTCATCCAATTCGGGTTACGTTCAGTCCTCACAACCGTGAGATTTTTCACTAAGTGTTCAAACCAAGATCGTTCTTGGTTTTTATGGATCAATCTTGATCTTTACACAATTCCTACCCTTCTACCTAGAAAGGATTTTTACCTTAGTGTTTGTAAAGACTTTAACAAGCTGTCTTTCAAACGTGAAAGAATTTTGCAACTTACTCAAGATTTGACAAAACAACCTTGAGTTATAAAGTGGTGATTTTGAGGCTATTTAAAATTTGATATTTACTCAACACTTGTTTGAGAAATATATTATGTGGATGAACCTCTATTGTGAATGATTACAGCACAGAAAATAAAACAAAGACAACAAGCTATAAGAAAAGGGATTGAGACACTTGAGTATGATTGAAAAGATTGATCTTTTGCTTGGTGCTGATTGTTGTGTTTTGTTCTTTAGTTTGCAACTGCGTTTATAGACTCCAAGAAGGCTTAGGACAATTAATATGGCCGTTGGAAAAGGACCAGTTGTCATGAAAGAGCTGTTGGAAAATCTGTCACAATTTAAGATTGATCTGCTGCATCAAAAGATCGATCCAAGATTGATCTTTTGGTTTGTGATGAAACAACTTGTTCCCTATGATCTGTGTCAGTATGTCAGCCTTGGTTATGTACTTTTCAGTTATGTGTGCAGGCTTTAGGATGGTTCAAATTAGTAGTGTACTTTACTACTTGTAGCCTTGTACTTGTATTTGCTTGAGAAGAAGAATGATCTTTGTGATATGCCTTTGTTTGAAGCATGACTTGATTCTTCAAATTCTGGAATGAGTGCGACTTTCATTGATCTTTTGCTGATCCTTTATGAGAGTATAAGTTGAATGTGGTTTCCAAGATTGATCCAATTATGTGGAGACTGATTATCCTTGCAAAGATTGTTCTTTGTTTCTTAGCAGAAGATAAAGATCAATCTTTGTCTTTAAAAGATCAATCTTTCGTTATGTGTGCAGGATTGATCTTTTGGTTTGTGATGAACTAGCATTGTACTCTATGATTTGTGTCAGTATGTCAGCCTTGAGTACATGCTTTTCAGTTATGTGTGCAGGCTTTAGGATAGTTCAAATCAGTAGTGTACTTTACTACTCGTAGCCTTGTACTTGCACTTGCTTTATATGAAGAATGATCTTTTGTATTATGCCTTTATTGAAGCATGTCTTTGATTCTTCAAATTCTGAAATAAATGTGTGTTGGATTGATCTTTTGCTGATTCTATATGAGAATATAAGATGAATATTGTTTCCAGGATTGATCTTTTTATATGGAAACTGATTATCTTTGCTTATGCCATAAACGAAGATCGTTCTTTGTTTCTTATCAGAAGATAAAGATCAATCTTTGTTTTTAAAAGATTAATCTTTCGTTTTCCATATTGTTTCAAGATCAATCTTCAGGACTGTTTCCTTTGATCTGATTTGTGATGTTTGATACCTATCTTGTTTTAACGCACTCAAATGCACATGTTAAATACCAAATCATTTAAAATCATAATTAGAATTCTTAATTAACTTTTTGTTTGTTTTTATCAAAACATTAAATTGAGATTTTGTCTCAACAATTTACACTTTCAAAGATTATAGATTAAAGACTAATATGGTGATTTATTCATTGATATTAAATTAATATTTTCTTTGTTATTCATTCTATCACTTTTGATCTATCCAACCACTTGAAGGAATCAACTCATACTCCTCTTGAGAATAATATGTCATAAATTTAAATTTAAATATATATTATTTTTATTTTATTTTTTTATTAATATAAATGTATTTTATTATATAGCGAGTATTCTCTATCTAAATTTTAAATGCCATTAAATTAAAAAGAGAAGCGTGAGACGGCCTGCAAATTGGAAAAGGAAAAAGAAAGAAAGAAAAATGGCAAAGGGAAAGACAGTTACATATAATGTCAACCGTCTTTGAAACATTCATATGTGTCTGTCATTTTCAAAAGTCTTCTCCTTTTGTTTGTCTCCTTTCACTTGTCATATGAACTCATCCTCATTCCCTTGTTGCCAGTTGTTGTTTCTTATTCACTATTTTCTGTTTCTTCCTTTGTTTTATTTATTTATTTATCATATAAGATAATCAACCAACCTCTATTAAATTATATATATCATGCTCTTTCACCAATCATCATTCTCCTATGTTCTCTCTTCCCAATATTTTTTCCTTCATTTGTTTCAAAACTAAACCAAAAACAAGTTTCGTTTTGTCTTTGTGTTTTGGATTTTGCATGCATACCAAATTTTATCATAACAAGAGATGTTTGTTAACAAAGTTTTATTCTTCTGGTCTTGAAATCAAAGCTTACAACAATAAATAACTCACTTAGGTAAAGTCTCATTTCCTCTCAAATAATCAACGTAGTATTGAAACTTCATATTAAAGACTTATATGTTAGATACATGCTGTGACATTCAATAATAACATATTCTCTTATATGATTGTTCAATATTTACACGTGTCGAGTCTATGTTAATGTTTCGTAGCAATTGATAGGATTATGGTGTTTTGATTATATATTTCTATTTGCCTAAAATTAATCTATCTTTGATTTTAGAGCTAGACTATGAGGGTTGTTAGTTAAGATTATTCTGACACTTTAGATTTAAGGTGTCTCAGGTGTTTGAGCCCAACACAATAGCGATGTATTTGGTCATATCAGTTACTTCTATTTTTTAAGATTATTATCAGTGTCTACGTGTCATTGTTGTGTCTGATGTCTGTCTCTGTGTTAGTGCCTTATATGGTCTGATCTTTGCCTGCAGGAAGATTTAGAATTCAGTTTCAATTTCTGAGGACAAAATTGTAAATGGCTTCATCTTTGGAAGAGCTTCTTGCAGAGGAAGGTTTTAAAGGAAGAAGAAGAAGTGTACAAAGGTCAAGATCTTCCTTTCACCATGGTGCTTCAAGTGATCCACTTCACTCCTTAGAAGACAGACTTTGTGTATCATCAAGTGAAAGAATCAAAACAAGTAAAACTAATAAGTCTAAAACAGCCTCAAGATATCAGATTAACAATACAACCGATAACAACGCGAGATCAAAGGCTAATAATAATGTTTTCAGAGGAAACAAGATAAATCATGAATTTTTGAAGAATGACGAAACTGAGAAGAACAAGTCTTATAATAATTCATCAGAGTACATGTCAATGCCAAGGTATGAAGATATTGATAGTGATGTTGAAAATGTTACAAGAGGCAAAGACAAGTATTTCAATGAAGTTGTGGAGAAGCCAATCAAGGATTCATATATGCTTAAACACTTGAGTGAAAATAGAAAGAATATAAAACACAAGGAAAAATCATACACTATATCTAATAGTAATACTAATAGCAAGAACCATGATGCTATTATGCAGTTGCAACAAGATGCTTCTTCAAGTCTTGCTCTTGATGAAGTTGCTGTTAAAGCACTAGTTTCCATTTTGAATAGATACATAGAAAGTTTTCTAAAGGACGAAGATTTTCGGGCTGCCATGCGCCACAATTGTTTCTCTTCCTTGAATTTCATTCAATTGGAGGAAGAAAATAGTTCTGAGACCAAAGTGATTACAAGTCTTGAACAAGCAATTGAGTGCATAGAACAAAAAGCTGATTCTGAGGAACCTGTATCTGTGAAAAATCTGAAAAGAGCAACAATGCAGCTTAGCATTATAACTGGTTTGAGTTTGAATGATCTTAAGTACGATTTTACGTGCGGGATACCGAATTTCAAGTTGTCGGCTTGTGCTCATCTTTACCTCAGTGTTGTATATTTGATACAAAAGAAAAAGAAAGTTTCGGCGAAGCATCTGTTGCAAGTCTTCTGTGATTCGCCTTTTCAGGCGCGGACGATATTGTTGCCTGAACTTTGGGAGCATTTATTTTATCCACAACTTTGCCATTTGAAGGAATGGTATAACAACAAGGAAGCTGAAATTGTTGGTACAAGAAAGGTAAAAGTTCTTCAAAAAGTGTATAATGAACATTTGGATTCAGGAACTCAAATCTTTGCTGTATATTACAAAGATTGGCTTATTGAAGGAGTTGAAACTCCAACTATTCCTTCTATTGGAATTCCATCATTTTCTGTTACTAGTCCTTCTTCAGAATCTTCTGAAACATTTTCACCACAGGCAATGGTTAGCAAGAAACTATATGACTCTTTCTTTGGTAAATATAGTAAACCTGAAATCTATGAAGTTGATGATGATGATGATGATAAGGATGAAGATAGCTTTGAAAATTGTGAGAGAGGATCTTATGGTTCAACCTTCGTTAAAAAGACGTTAATATATGAATCCGAAACTGTTAAATTTAGTGATCAAAGTACTGAAGATTTCACTCCAAGTGTATCAGTTCATGCTTTCTATCCTGTATGTAATTTCACCTT
Source organism: Cicer judaicum (assembly GCA_037974835.1). Classification (NCBI taxonomy): domain Eukaryota; kingdom Viridiplantae; phylum Streptophyta; class Magnoliopsida; order Fabales; family Fabaceae; genus Cicer; species Cicer judaicum. The sequence goes on along the minus strand of JBBPBS010000214.1, from coordinate 422,940 downwards.
ACTGTACAATTACTTGTTTGAGGAGTGAATCATAATAATTGATTTTTTTTTTGGTAATGATATCCTTCTGATTGATGTCACATTATATTTGTTTATGTTATGTTCTCACATTTCACATTGTTAATAATATTTTACAGCAGAAAGGAACATCTAGGACAGCTGCAGAAGAATGGAAAGAGAGGAATTCCATAAATGCCCCTAGAAAATATTTCTCCTTAGAAACTAATTTAAACAGTCACATAGGCGATGCCCTACCACATGAAAAAGAAAATGAAATTTCTCTCAGAAAGGTAAGGATGTTTTAAAAATGTGAAAAAACATACAAATCACTATGTCAATTGTCATCATCTAATTAAGTGTTGTCAAATAGCAACACTATGACGCTTTACCAGAGAAATTTGAACAAATCGCTATTATTCTATGACACATTATTCAGTACAACGTATTGTCAAATAGCAACTATTGTGGCGCGATAGCGCTTAAGCGTTGCAAAATTTGAACAAACATTTGTGTTATGTGATATGCAATTCACAACATTGATCTTATTATAGATTAGCCTTCAACTATGCGATAAATGTAGTATCTCTTGATCATTTGTTTATATTAGTATTTCATATTTATGATCATGTTCTCTGATATATCTTTTGTTATGTGCAGCCAAATAAGATAAGCTCTACTCTTGTAGGATCATATTTTCCAAGCATACCACCGGAATTCATTTGTCCTCTCACTAGAAATATCTTTGAGGAACCAGTCACACTAGAGTCTGGTCAAACTTATGAAAGAAAATCCATCAAGGCATGGTTTGAAAAGGGAAACAAAACATGTCCAGTAACAGAAAACACTTTAGAATGTGTAGTCATTCCATTTACCAACCTTCTTTTGAAGCGTTTGATCGATAACTGGAAGTCAGAAGATTTCAACCGCCTTCTTGATTTCGCCTCACAAACAGTAGAAGATTCAAAGGAACTAAAGTTGAAAAAGAGAGATGAGGCTGCTGTGTTCATGTTACAAGGTCTTTTCTCATCCTTGAAAGATGATGACAAATCAACTTATGCTAAGCATCTCATCTCTTTAGGAGTTCTTTCATTTCTCTTTAGGAGATTTGAACTTGGAAATCTGGAAGAAAAATCACAAGTGCTGGAGCTCTTGTTAAATTGTATTGAAGCAGACTCTAGTTGCATATATAAGATTGCAAGAAGTGTCAATAGAAAATGTCTTCTTGAGCTTCTTCACAGCAAGGAGGTCACCCCAACAACAAATGCAATACTATTACTTACTGAACTTTTGTCAATGAAGAGGTGAGATTTATCAAATTTTGGTTTCTCTTCATAAGAGACCCTTTTGATTATTATATAGCCTGGTGTAAATTACTTGTCAAAGGGTCTGTTTGGATCAAATTATTTGAACTTATCTACTGGTATAAGAAAATTTATAGAAACAATTTATGTCATGTTCATAATTTGTTTTCATCTTATTTCTATATGCTCTCTAGAATAGCTTATATGAAAATAGTTTGACTTTAATTTAACTTTTGGTATAGAAATAGCTTATAAAAAAGCACTTATGTGTTAAGTGCTTATATTATGAATGTTTAATTAACTGTTTATCTAAATAGAGTAAATTTACTTGAAAAATCATTTTCGCTCAATTGTTTATCGGCTTATTCTGTGTATTATAAATTTTGAGAGAAAATTTGTTAATAGAACACCTAATATCTACTACTCTTTTGAAATATTATTTACTATACAAGTTATTTTTCTAGGAGAAAGGATTTTAGTTCTTTCATAAGTGGCTTGGTGGGTGAAGATGTATTTAGTACAATGCGTATTCTGCTCATGTATCTCAAGAATTCTTCTCCAATTGAAAAGCCTCTCATTGCTGTCCTCTTATTACACTTTGACCTACTGGTATGCTCAAATAAATTTCAGTTTCAGTTTTTGTACAAAATTCATTGTAGTTTAGGAAAAGAAATAAACATTATTTTTTATATATGTATCTTACGGAGGAGGCTATGGTGGACCACCTTAATAAGTGGTCTGCCATATATCAACGTTTAAAAGATCATCGAAACTTGACTATAATCGTTGGAAGTATAAGTTAAAACGATTTTATTTGTTTTTACGTTTGAGACAATGACTCAATTGATATTAGTTTGATAAAATAAGAAAAAATAAAACAAGACCGACTCAAGAGATAGGGAGATCTATGGCGAATTTAAATATGAGAACTTTTAGAATTTATAATAGTATTTTAGTATAATTACTATTTTTTTTTATGAAAAACTATATTTTAGATACTTTAGCATAAAAAAATCTTTTATTAAATTAATATAATCGATTTTGTATAAATTTCTTTCTGAATTGATAATTAAATCAATTAATTTAACATTTGTTAAAGGCCTAAAGCAGGGTTGCTTTGGTGTATTTTAAAACTCAACTCGTATTCAATCGACATCAATCAAGTCACTATCTTAACTGTAAAGACTAGGAGAGTTGTTAAATTATACTTGTGAAGAGTGTCGTCGATCATTATTAGGATTTCGAATGACATTTAACCACTGGTCCACCGTGGAGCACCTAGAATTTCCCATGTACATATATTGTTTCTTAACATGCTTTCACTGCAGGTTGAGCAGCCTCAAAAGTTTAGAATATATAGAGAAATGGCTGTGAATGCCATTGCAGAGGCACTTGATGGCAGCTTAAATGACGAAAAGATCCGAAAGAAGTGTTGCAGAGCTCTTTTAATCTTGTGTGGCCATTTTTCTTCCACTGGAATGATAACAACAAGGACTAGCATCTTAAAGCAAGCAGGTTATAATAATGGTAGCTCAGAATTGAAATATCCTGGCCATGATGATGATGAGGATCAACAGTTAGATATAACCATTTCACCGGTAAGTTTTTCTTTTATTAATCCAATGAAAACTTCAGTTAATATGGATTATCTTGTTTCTTGAAGAATAAAAAACCGTTGGGAATGACTCGTAGTTACTGATAAGTGGGCAGGTTGCTTGAATGGGGCGAGCCCCTTGTGAGACAGTTTAGGTTAATATTGTAAATTGGGTTGTAATATTTAAACACAACGTAAACCCTAAGTTTGAAATAATGAAAAGGTATTGCAGCCGCTCTGCAATCAATGATGTAGGCAAGATTTGGTAGAATTTCAAGATCAAATATTGCATGTTGTCTTTTTGCGTTTTTCGTACCTATTTACTTTTGTACTAACATTAACAACTAAGAACCTTGACTTACTGAAGAAAATAAAATGGCTACAACTTTGCACTGTATATCAATAAATTTTTGCTTCTTGCATGAGTCACTCTAGATGATAATATCATATTAATTAAAATCACAGGAAGATGAAGAAGAAAGAGATGAAGAGTTCCTAATGAAGTTGTTAGAATCATTGATTGGTGATGGAGAAAGTCCATTTTTGAAGACCATATCTAGATGTTTAGATTGTAGACATGTAGATTTGGTGAGGGCTTGTCTAATAACTGTAACATGGTTGAGTTCATCACTTTCTAAACTATTTCATGCTGGATTGTACCTTCCTGCTTTCGTAGCCATCATCTCTCAGCTGAAAGGAATTCTGCAAAATGGAGAACTTGAGCTCAAGACACTTGCTTCTATGTCCTTACTTAACTTCAGTAAAATATCAGGTTTGGCACCTTAAGCATTTATTTGTTAATTTTTGATATAAAAATATTCCCTATTTGGAAACTATTTAAGACAATTATCGTTTTAAATGTTACTATCTCCATCTCATTATAAGTGTCATTTTAGGTAATTCATTTCTTAAGAAAATGATTAGCTTGAAAGTAGTAGTAGAGAAATAGTTAGATGAACTATTTAATTAACTGATGACTTTGTTGAACAAATGTTAATAAATGTTGTCTTGGTATTCTGAAGTGACCAACAATTTGAGACACAGAAATTTTCTAAACGTGACACTTTGATATGTGAGAGAATTATGACATAGGTGTAATAAAATACTCTGGATATATATAACCGTGCTGTTTCATTAAGAGGACAGAATTTATATTTGGTTGTTTAAGATCTTGCAAATTGTTTTGTAGAATACAGAACACTTTTGAAGATTATGGCAGAAGATATTGCTCCCCTTCTTCATGGACTAGTTGATGTAATATGGACTGCAAAGAAACTGCATGCCATTGTGTGTAGGGAGAATCTTTAGTATATCTTAATTTGCCTCCTCATTTCGGAGTTCCAATTTTGATGGCATAGACCGTTGGATAAAGTAAACGCTAATTTCAACATTGTAAATTCTTTTCTTAAAAAAAATGTATATTGATCTCATCAAACCTCCTTAAGTTTTATCAGGATGAATAATTGCAAAATCTTTGTGAGTGTGCATTCATTCCACTTGATACATGGAACTATTAATTAACCATTGGATCCTCTCTTCAAAGTTCAAACTCATCATTAAATTAAACGAGAAACAAAAAATGTCTCTATTTATTTACAGTCATAAAGAATTTCCCTACATGCCAAATTTAACATCCTAGCTACTCAAAAACTAAAACAAAATTATCCAAATAAAAAATATCAATTTGCCACCAAGAGAGCAATCACCCCACAAAATAATCTTTCAATTCTCTCAAACTGATTTGGTCATGCTTCCTGTCACCAAAAGGGATCAATCCTTGAAAGGCTTGCCTTCAAATCAATCAAACTTTATTAATTGCATCGTCATCCTCTTGATTTTCGATATCCTGACTACCATTGACATTGACGCTTGTGTACCACCGAGCACAGAACACATAGACAACAAGGTCAAGAGCAGTTAGAATTGCAATGAGGAAGAAAAACCTGTCCATGTGTCCCATATTCAAGTTATTTGGTATCCAACCCGGTTTCTCGCCAGTCGCAGTGATTATTGTCACCATTTTCACCATGAAGCTGCTAACATAGTTTCCAAGTGAAATTGAAGCCATGCAAAGTGAACTTCCAAAGCTTTTTATTCCATCAGGTGCTTGTCCATTAAAGAACTCCAATTGACCAACATACATGAAAACTTCTGAAGCACCAACAAGAACATACTGTGGAATTTGGTAGAATATACTCAAAGAACTAGCCTTCTCCCCTGGACTAACATGTTGGAGCCTTGCAAGCTCCGTCGCACCGGCTGCAATCATTGCTAACATTCCGATAACTAGGCCAACTCCCATTCTTTGAAGCTCGGATAGTCCTTTAGGATTACCGCTTAATTTTCCGGCCAAGGGAACAAGGATTCTGCGATAAATTCCGGTGCATAAAAGGACACTGCATATATCAAACACTGACATGGTGGCTGCTGGCAAGTGATACTTTCCTATCTTGTTATTCATCACATCACCTTGCTCAACAAAAAGAGAAGCCATTTGTGTGAATACAACTGAGTAAATAATAGTACAAAGCCAAACCGGAAACATTCTAACCACACATTTCGCTTCCTCGACTTGAGTTACTGTGCAAAGCCGCCAATGATTCTCGGGATCATTCCCATCTTTCGCTGTCAGTGTTGCTGCCTTGTCCAGGCAACTGCTCAACTCAACATACATAAAGAATAAAAATTAAGTTTCAATAATTCATTCAACATACAATTGCATATATCTTATTATAAGAGTTTAAAACTATACACTGGCATTTTATTTCATACTTTATCATAGCGACACATTGTAAAAATCTATATACTATTAGATGTCTGTATAAAACTATTTTTAATTCAAATTCGATAATAGCATATATGTACCTCAACTTTTGGGTGTGCATAATCTTTCTGCTACCTTTGATGGCAGATTCAAGGCCTTCAACCTCATAAAGTTGGCCATCCTTGACAGGTTGAACCTTCCACTTCCTAACAGAAGCAACAAATACCTGTATTACCCTTATTACAGGATTCCCATATGTCTGAACATATCGATATTTTTTCGATCCTGCTAAGAACGAAATCAAGGCGACAATAGCAGAGGCTAGGGAGACGCCGAAACCCAACGTCCACCTACCGGAATCCTCAACATAGACCAAAATGGTGTTGGAGAAGAGTGATCCAACATTGAGTGCAAAGTAAAAGTAACAGAAGAAAGCCTCTCTAGAATTATTCTCTTGAATAGTCTTATCATCAAATTGATCAGCTCCAAAAGTTGCTAAGGTAGGTTGATGACCTCCATATCCAAATGCAACCATATATATAGATAAGTAGAATATGTTTACTCCCAATGAGGTTGCTTCTCTGCATTTGATTTCTTCATTCCCACAACCTTCAGGTTTTATCAACAACAGCCAAGACGTCAAAGACAACAGCCCCAACCCCTGCATATTCAGTATTGGTTCCACAACACAACTATAATGTACAAAAACAACATATTAATGCATGTCTCATAGCTCAACTGATTTGTATTAAGGGTTGGTGGAGTTTGAGGAGTTAAAGGACCAGTGGTCCAAATCCCGATAATAGAGAAAATACTAATATAACAACCAAGGATTTGAATTTGCTGTCATCTCAAATCCCACGCACTCAGTACATTTGAATTTGCATGTCTTCAATTTCATTAACTGACAACTAACATTTTCCTATCAAATAAAAAATTATTAATGCATCTCTTCAATTTCATTAATGTTTAATTAATTAATTGTTGAACAACTATAAGGTACAATGTATGTATACATAAGAAAAGAAAGAAACATGATAGTAGCATGCATACCAGAACAAAGAATAGCTGAAAGATAGTGCAAGTTAAGTATCTCCCCCAATAAGAATCACTAAGGAATGCTCCCAAAAGTGAAAAAATGTAAACAGTTCCTGTCCACACACTGACATTATTAGCAGCTTCAGCACTGTCTTGTCTAAGGACTCTTGTTAGGAACAGAACCAAGTTCACTCCAACTCCAAAGAATGCTAGTGTTGCCAATGCTTGATTAGCTGCATTCAATTACAATTACTATGTAATGTATATATATAATGATGAATTAAGAAATTAATGATTAATAGTTTTTAGAGTATCTACCTAGCAAGATATATGCCATTTTCCATCCTCCTCTACTCTTCCCCACTTCTTCACATCTATCATTTCCTTCTGTTACCTATTTTATTTTTTATTTATAATAAAACCAAACATACTATTAACATATAATAATTGACAACTTCTTCATTTTAATCAACAATGTCATATCCTAAGAATAACTAACTGACCTTGACTGATTCGATACTAACTGAATTGATGGCAGACGGGGTGACCGATTCTGTTGGTTCCATCTGACACACAAACATACAAGAAAACCATTAGATATTGTATTCATGATTCAACATATACACAAAATATTAATTCATTAAAACACACATAGATATTGCATACACATTGATGAATGAATGCATTAAAAACAAAGAAAAAGAACCTTTTGCGAAACTTGGTGACAGATAAAGTGAACTCCTCAGGAATAGTGTCAAATTCTGGTGAGTGAGAAGAGAAAGTTGCAGCAATTACAAAAGCTAATTTTTCACAACAATAACATATTTCACTATTGTTGACACTTTTTGTCATTTATGGTTCAAACTTTTAATCAACAACACTCACACTAATCAAACCTCAATCCTTTAAAAAAAAAATAATAGATGAAGAGAAACGAGAGAATTGAAATTTGTAACAAATTGATTAACACTGATTGTAACGATATTTCCAAACAATAGAGATTAAATAGTATAGTTAACGATGGAAACGGATCTTAATAAGTTGTCAAGTCATTTGAGGAAGTACAGTTAGTTAGTTATGAAGCTCGATTTAAGTGCAACAAATATAGTAAAATATAGTTACAAAAAATGGAACTTTGAGTGGAACATGTCAATTGAAACGGTATTTTTGCTCTTAATTTACGGTTAATTAAGTTGGTCTATTAACCATCTCTAATACGGGTTCATTAAATATGATGTACTGCCATATCATTTTTGAATCAAGTCATTCATGTTTTAAGCCAATAGTTTAACTTTTAACCTTATTAGTGTCCACATCTTTAATTCATACCTTAATATTTTATTTGAATTTTATTTTATTATAACTTAAAATATTAATTTAAATATTTTAATTAATATTATTATATATTATTTTAATTTAAATTAAAAAATAAAACTTAAATTTTTATAACAATAATAAAAATTAAACATTAAATATATAACATAAATAATTAAAAATCATAAAAATAAATAATATTAAGATTGATTGGTGGCGATGATAATTGAGAATTTTAAATATTAGAATGGTGATAACTTTGTATTAAATGCAACAAAACAATGGCGAAATATCGTATTACATATAACAATTAAATTTACAAAATATATTGGAGAAAGGTAGAAGTTGAAAAATTTATTTTATTTTTTAATTATATAAATTGTTTTTGTAATTTTTTATAAATTATTGTCTGCTCTTTATTTTATTTTATAATAGACATATGGATTATAATTTGGTGTAAAAATTTATGTAGTTGGTCTAGACATTCTAGATTATGTTAAAGATTTTGGAGGTTTGTTCTAATATTAAAAATATTACCTAATAAAAAAAATACAATTTTAATAATTAAAAAAATTAGTAAAATAAATTTTAGTAATATACACATACCAATCTTCATGATAATATCTACATATACTAATATATAGGATACAAACTAAACTAATGCATGTCATTTGATTATGCTAATGTGTAACAAGAAAAGATGCAGAAATAACATGTCACATTCGTATATTAGACAGAGACATACATGTCACCTTTGTATATTAGACTCAGACATACATGTCACCTTCGTATATTAGACTCATAGATACATTTCGACAACGATAATCCAACAATTCAACTCATAGAATACACCAACAATATATCTCAAAATTTTAACAAATGGATAACATTAGTTCATTAGATAGGGTCTACTACTATATATGTCACATCATCTTCAAATAACTCATTTATTTTTTACTCAAATGATTTAACTCTTAAGAATCATATCCCTAACTTTAATTCATACGTTAATATTTTATTTAAATTTAATTTTATTACAATTTAAAATATTAATTTAAATATTTTAATTAATACTATTATATATTATTTTAATTTTAATTTTAAAAAACTTGAACTTAACTTTTATAATAATAATAATAATAATAAAAAGTAAATATTAAATATATGATATAAATAATCAAAAATCATAAAAATAAATAATACTGAGATTGGATGGTGGTGATGGTAATTCAGAAGTTTAAATATTAGAATGGTGATAATTTTACATTAAATAAAAATATAACAAATATATAAATTTACAAAATATACCGGAGAAAGCTAGAAGTTGAAAAAATTATTTTATTTTATATAATTAGTTGTTTTTGTAATATTTGTATAAATTATTCACCGCTCTTTTATTTTTTTATTTTATTATAGACATCTGAATTATAATTTATTGTAAAATTTATGTAGTTAGGCTCTAGGTTGTTTTAAGAATTTGGTAGGTTTGTTCTAATATTAAAAATAGAACCTAATTAAAAAATTACTAGATTAAATTTTAATTACCGTACATGTATCAATCTACATAATACAATTACTATCTACACATATACAAATTATTGCATGTCTAGTCCAACAATCATAATTCAACTCATAGAATACAACATAATATCTATATTAAGTATCATATTTATTAACATATAGTATCTTGTATATTTGATACAAGTAGATGAATAAAATATAAATACTATTTTTATCAAATAAATAACATTAATTCGTTAAATCGGGTATACTGTGTCACATTATCTTGAAACAACTCATTCATTTCTGACTCAAATGATTTAACTCTTAAACCATATTATGTCCTATAACTTTAATTCATACATTAATATTTTATTTATATTTAATTTTGTTATAACATAAAATATTAATTTAAATATTTTAATTAATATTATTATACATTATTTTAATTTTAATTTATGATAAAATTGAACTTAAATTTTTATAACAATAATAAAAGTAAATGTTAAATACATGACATAAATAATTAAAAATTATAAAAGTAAATAATATTGAGATTGGTTGGTGGTGATAGTAATTGAGAAATTTAAATATTAGAATGACTATAATTTTGCATAAAATGCAACCAATCTTGAACTCAAACATTAGAGTGGCCGAAATTTTAAAATTTTAATTTATAAATAAAAAATATAATATCATATTGCAAGAATTTTAAATCGTAAATTTACAAATTTTGTTGTGCAAGGTAGTAGATCAATACATTTTTAATAATTATTGTTGGAATTTAAATTAAAAAATTTATTTTATTTTATAATTATAGTAGTTGTTTTTGTAATTTTTTTTATAAATTATTCTCTTTGTATAATAGATATTTGGATTATGATATTCTCTACAAAATTTATGTATTTGGTCTAGCCCCTCTAGGATTGTCTTAAAGATTTTGGAGGTCTATTCTAATTGTTCTAATATTAAAGATAGAGTCTAATAAAAAAAATAAATACAATTTTAATAATTAAAAAAAGTAGTAAAATAAATTTTAATCCTATTCTTATATTAAAAGTAGAGCCTAATAAAAAAAAATACAATTTTAATAATTAAAAAAATTAGTAAAATAAATTTTAATCAACGCACAATACATACAATCTATATCATGCAATGAGTACGTACATTTATCAATCTATATGATACAATCTACATGATTCATATCATTTGATTCTCGTAATGCACAAATTGTGACACCCTAAATCCCAAAATAATATATATAATAATAATAATAATAATAATAATAATAATAATAATTTATATCATATTCCTATAAAATTTGATTCAAATTAAATAAGTAAAATACAAATTAAAACCGTTATTCCCGGTATCACCTATCAGAGCGGGGTTCCTCCCAAACTTGAACTTCAAGACTCATTAACCTGTAATAACTGCGATTTCGCAAACGCAGGGCCCAGCCAGTCAAACACAAACAACGAAGGAGGTGAGTTTTGAAATCATGTTAATAGTATAATATGAGTAAGAAGAACACGCAAACAATCATAATAGAACCGTATCATAATAACTTTACGATATATCAAAATATTTAATTAAATAGTATCATACTATAACATCAAAGTCACTCAAGTAAAATAATCATCTCATTATAATATGCATCAAATCATCTAATTAATATTACCTTTGAAACACATCAATCACAACAAAACAATCACAAGGAAATGCAATGCTATGCATGAGCTTAGACTCTACTTCACAATGTGGTACCATTCTAACTCTGAAGTACTTGGTTAGGAGGCCATGATACTATGCCACTACAAGAGTGGACGGACAATTCATGAATGGCCAAGTCCTCATAGATCCCCTCAACTCAACCCGAGACACATATACGCGACGGTCGGGGTACTCTTGTGTTGCACGGTAGCTCCCGACCTTAGGGAATAACCCACTAATCCACTTAGGAATTCCCCACTAGGTGTACCCCCAAGGTCTATCAGTCTTACTTTAAAGTTCGACTGTAGCCCTCCACGATCAGGCTCATTCAGTTGTACTTCCCCAGAATCACTAGGCTTGTCAGGCCCTACCTATATGATGACAAAATAATCTTCACTTCACAAATTCACAATATTTATTTTCTCCCTTCGTTAGCTTAGACTACTCCATTAAGAGCACCATATTTAAGAATCATCACTATCTCATCAAGTATGGGGTACTTCAATATTTTCATCACAATTTTATAATATCATTAATCATAAATAATCTTGATCATCGTATAAACTCATCACAATTTTATAACATCACTATCATCAATAAAAAATCATCATTATCATCACGTAAGCATATATCAAACCATGCATCCATATTTTATTATCACATCCCATAATTTCATCTAAGCAAACATGTACACATAATTTCATTCAACATCCAATATCACAATAATAACAAATATCAACTACCACACAAGTATCGAAAATTAAATCAATCAACACCTTATAAAAATTTCTATTTCACATTTTAACCTCACAATTCTCATATTTCAAATTAATCAATTTATCTCTCAAAGGGCTACTGCCATACGTAGCAAGCCCCGGATGAATCGTTGGGAAATACGGTTTTCCCGTTCATCTCACAATACATTATACTCATGAGTTCAAACGCTCTCTCACCCCTTACCTTATTTTGACGCTTTCACACATGAATATGATTCCACGAGCAAACAACCTTTGTTTATTGACTCTTTGTCCTTCAATTGATCTAACTCGACAGTTTATGGGTAAACGTCAAAAATAAATTATGAGGAGATACTCTAAAAAAATAAATTCGAAAATCGGTCAAAGAAAATTACCATAAATTAGAAAACCAATCAGTGGATAATATAGCCACTTTTCACACGGTCGTTTTGGCGTTGGTTTCACTCAAATTGGACTTACGGTGAAGGAGAACGGTGCAAAATAACGAATTCTACTCTTTGGTTCTACGGCTTCCCATTCAACTCCCTTCCATTTTCTTTTTTTTTTGTTTGTTTTATTTTAGTACAAATCAAGGTTCACAAGGTCTCTTTATTTATGTTTTTATTTTGGAAATCGACGGATAGAAAACAAGCAGCAAAATCTAACAAACTCATCTAAATATTAGCAAAACCTAACAAACTCATCTAAACATTTGTAAAATTAGTTAACAGCCCATGCCTACCTAACAAATTCATCTAAATATTTGTAAAATTAGTTAACAGTCCATGTCTACCTAACAAATTCATCTAAATATTTGTAAAATTAGTTAACAGCCCATAAAAATACTATCATCTTTATAAAATAGTCAAAACGATTAAATAAATATAACATCAACAATTTATATGAATTACTAAATCACAATAAAGATGTATAAAATCATCATGTCATATGTTATACATAAAAGTAAAGGAAATCAATCACAATATTTCTAACATATCAAAATAGTTATTTATAAATTAAATAATTTAAAATAGAAAGTAGTTATAAATAATTGAAATATAACTATATACATACTTAACATCAATCTAATGCACAGAAAAATATTACATTAATTGGGTACACGTATATACACGTAAAATCGCATAAAATCTTTTTCTTTAAAATATATATTACACTAAAATACTATTATTATTTTTTTAAATATATCAAATAATAAAATATAATATTAAAATATAATATGTATTATTTATATCACTCATGTAATATAACATGTATCAAACTAGCACATCATAGAAAGCATCCATATGACGAAAATTAGCCACGAAATTTATCAACATATATTCTAAAATAATATTCGTCATCAAATTAATTATTTAAAATTCTATTTAATTAATAAAATAGTTTAATATAAAATTTGGGGTGTTACACAAATAACATATCACTTTAATATATTAGCATATATTAAACCACAATTATCCTATAGACTTATATAAAATTTAATTACTTCCTCATCTTCAATCAAATTATATATTAGATCACAATTTTACATTTGATTTTGACAATTTGCATACATAAAATATACATGTAATTTTTGGAAAATGGTTGTCTGCACAAATTAAATATAGGCCCTGATTTGATCCATAAAATATATCAAATAAATTAATTTTTGCTGACAAAATTATAACTCTTATCAATAAAAGAAGTAATATTTTTTTTTTAAAATTATTCATAGCTTAAAAAAAGAGACATTCAACAACAAAAAGAAACTAATGTTTTAATATTTTTAAATCTAAAACTAATAAAATTTTATTTGAATTTATATTACCTCAATAAATATTAAAATAAATTGATTTATTTAACAATTAAAAATGAAATACTATATATAATTGATTATATTAATACAACTTTTTAATCTAAAGTATATATAGAAAAATATTACTAAAATATTATATTGACTCTAAAATATATCATAATAAAATTCGTCTCTCTTAAATTGACCTTGATTTTTATTTTATTTTAACATAGTAACGGTAACCACTAACAATGTGAATTTTGAACAACTCCGCTAATATCAAATAATCCAATTCAATTTGATCATTTTCGTTAATATCAAATAATTCAGACCAATTAATTAGTAATTCAACTGAATATTACAATTAAGTCTATGTCACACTTAAAATTTAAAATAACAATACTTAATTTTTCTTGAAAGTTTATTTAATTAAAAAAAATAACAAATATAATGTACTGATAATTTTTAACACATTTTTATATGATAATTTATTTGTTGTAAATTCTTTAAATTAGTATATAATATATCAAATACTATACCAATTTAAACATATATATATATATATATATATTAAATTAATATTTGTAAAATAGATATTCTTAAAATATATTATGCTATAATTAAATAACTGAACTTCAGTGGTTAATAAATTTTAATTAAGAAGGAGAATTTAGACTTAAATCATGACTGAAATAAGCCATAGTGTGATCACAAACCACTCCTCTATAAGTTGTAACTCCCTTCGAGTTTTGGAATGCATCATCTTCATTAAGAGTCATCCAACCATCCTCGTGGTAATGCCAAGAAAACCAACATTGAGAGAGAGCTGGCACACCATCAAGACAAGCATGAAATAAATGAGTATTTGGTATAGAATTTGGTTGGTACCTGGCGATGCCAAACGCCATTGGAACAATATTTGAGAATATCATATCATTTTGAGCCTTCAACCCAATGTCCAGCACTATAACAAATAAGATACTTCCATCTAGGTCATTGTTTATAGAAACACTTTTCAAGTTATTCAAGATCCATCTATCAAATTTGCAGTATAAAAACTCATTAGTCGTATTAACATGAAACATATAATGTCAAACATGTTATGCAAATTGACAATTACACAAAATATGAAGAATTGACCCGCTAGCGTTGCCACAAATTAGATATTGGTTACTACTGGTCATATGATAGCTAACTCGTCAACCATTTGTAAGCAAACAATCACGAAAAACTTTCCACTTAAAGCACCTCGAACATTCAAGACCCAACCACCTCCAAATCCATCAAAATTTATCTCCCACCACTATATTATCCAAGTATTATTATTAGACTTAATTGAAGTTGTGGTCCCCCTATTTTGGTCAACTCATGAAGTTGATCCCCCTATTTCAAGATATGTTAGTTTTAATCTTTCTTTCAGTTTTTAAAATTAAAAAATAGTAATGTGACATATTTTAAATTATGTGACATATGATATGATAATATAAAATGAGGTAGAATAATTAACATCCATGAAATTTCCATAAAACTCTCCAAAAACTAAAGTTTCAACTTTTAAAATTATTCATTTTTGTTATTTAATTAATAATATATATCATGAATTATATGTCCCGTCATTTAAAATATGTAAGATCATGTTTTTTAATTCATAAACATGAGGAACAACTTCTATAATTATTATAGAAACTTAATATTCTTTAAATAAACACACACCTACTTTTGCGGATAAGATATTAACACCAAATTAACCTTATTGTAATTATTCGGCCAATTTTTTTTACAATTATAACTATCCCTTAGTGATGTTTGTATCTCCAAATCCACTAGTAAATGGTATAACTATCGAATGCAACCATTAGGCCATGCAATTAAGTTACCCATTGTGAAGTTAGAAGTCTCATTAGAATCGTTCAGTACATGGATTTTTGTAGATTAGCTCCACGCCATCATTTTATACTCTGTGTTCTTTTCTTTCGTCAATCCTTTATAACCAATATTAGATACTTTTTTAAAACAATGATTTTCATGCAAACTCATATAAGTGTATCAATAAACTAAGCATGTGTATTTTATTTTTTAAATAAATGTGTATTTTATTTTTGGTATACTATTTGTACTATATTTTATATATGCTATGAATCTCTTTTATATATACTATTTGTGTATCTTTTTTAATAGTTGATATTTTATCATATTGGTTTTTTTGGATGTGTTATTTATCTTTTTAGAATTGTCAAATTATTGATATTAACAAAATAATTTTTGTCATTGCATGCGTTTGCTGCAATGTAAAAGAATAAAAATAACAAAAATAGATTATTTAAATAAATAAATAAAAATTAATCAATATAGTTTTTAATACATTAAAATTAAATCAAACTAAACTTATCATAAATTATGAGATATCTTTTATGTCAATGGTAATCATTAATAGCCAATAAAGACCGTTTTCACGTGTACAACATCTGGCCCTAGTTGTTGCTAAATTTCGACTCTTTTGCATATGTTTTCAACTATTATGTATAATAATAATCAACTATATATCACTACAACATAAACTAGAGGAATATCAGCTCCAATTTTAATTAGGTTCAACATAAAATTACCTTTGTCTTTTATTTTTCTTCTTCCTCTAATAATGTGTTATTTTGTTGGACCAATTCTTCATGACCAATATTTATCAATTTTTAAACAACGATTTTCATCATAACTCATACAAGTGTATCAATAAACAACGAATTTGTTACACTGTTTACATGATATTTTATATATGTTAATAATCTCTTTTAAAATTGAAAACTGTGATAGATCTTTATTAAAAAATCTTTGATGTTGAAGTTAACATAGTGAATTTTTTTAATAGTCGATACTTATAAAAAAAAATTTATGTGTCATTTATCTTTTTTAGAATTGTCAAACTTTAGAGGTTCAACTATCTAATGTAAGTTTATTTTATAAAATACTATCTAGTGTAAAAAGAGAATTTATCATGGTCTTCTCTCTCTTGTTGTACGGCGGATAAATATCGTTGAGTTTTCTGGATATAAGTTTATTTCTTTCTATAATTGTTGTTTCTTTTATGAGTGAATGTTGTTTTCTTGGATTTAAGATTTTTAGTTATTTATTTTAGGGGTTTTTTTTATCTTTTTTTTTTTAGTTTAGTGTTTTTTACTTTTGATTCAAGTACATAAGCTTATATTTCTGTTGATTGTTGGTACTCTTCTGATTCCCTACATTTATTGCTGTTATTTTAGTGACCTATTCTTTGGTTGAAAAGACAAATTTGACATAAACTTTAAGTGCAACTTTTTATTCCTCTCATCTCTCACAATAATATAGTATATAGTATATCAAATGAAAGAAGATTTACATTGAGAGATATATTCTTGTTCATCCGTTATGGCCATCACGACCAAATAATAATGTTTGCTAAAACTTGAATTTCTTTCATTTTCTTGATCAACATGCACTATGACTGCACCATTTGACTTCAAAGCTCTTTTGCACCAAAAATCTTCACTTATTCCTTCACTTCTCCTTGCAATCTAAAAAAGACAAAAAAGTAGTACAATCAAATGATCAAATTTTTCTTTAGTTGCATTTAACATATGCATATGTATCAAAGTAGGTGTTAAGGCGCATTAATAAGAATCATAGAGAAACGTGTTGATCAGAGTCTTGACTTAATTACATATAGCGGACAAGTGAAAAGGCATTATTTAACTTGTGTTACATTTATTGCTGTTATTTTAGTGACCTATTCTTTGGTTGAAAAGACAAATTTGACATAAACTTTAAGTGCAACTTTTTATTCCTCTCATCTCTCACAATAATATAGTATATAGTATATCAAATGAAAGAAGATTTACATTGAGAGATATATTCTTGTTCATCCGTTATGGCCATCACGACCAAACAATAATGTTTGCTAAAACTTGAATTTCTTTCATTTTCTTGATCAACATGCACTATGACTGCACCATTTGACTTCAAAGCTCTTTTGCACCAAAAATCTTCACTTATTCCTTCACTTCTCCTTGCAATCTAAAAAAGACAAAAAAGTAGTACAATCAAATGATCAAATTTTTCTTTAGTTGCATTTAACATATGCATATGTATCAAAGTAGGTGTTAAGGCGCATTAATAAGAATCATAGAGAAACGTGTTGATCAGAGTCTTGACTTAATTACATATAGCGGACAAGTGAAAAGGCATTATTTAACTTGTGTTACATAATCTGCACACTTAGAAAAATTATATTAAAAAAACTTATTATCACATATATATTTTTTTTATCATCAAATGAAAATGTAAGATTCGTTGTTCTTCAAACTAATTTGATTCTAACACTATATACTAACTATAAAATTCAAGGGCCATCTATTTAGTCAATGCTTGTTTTTTTTGGATAAGTAGTATTCTTTCTTCAAGTTCAGTGGAGTTGTTGGAGTGCTTTTGTATGTCTTAATGGATTTGAATGATAGGTTAATTTAAACCTTCCATGTCGGTTCTGAAACATGCTAGCTCTAGCGCAACCAAATAAGAAAGCTAGAGATAGAGCGGCATGATAGACATAAAGCTATAAAAGGGAAGGAAGATTAAGGCGGAAAATAGAGTTATTTCAATAGGAGTTATATCAACTAGAACACTTTTTGTTGGAGGTGGAAGTTCAAAGCTTGCATGAAGGATTTAGAGATCAAGTGATTTGGAGGGGTAAGTCTTCGCGGTAGAACCGGCCAAAGGACACTAAAGCAAGCCTTTTAGATCTCTCTAAATAAACAAATTTTTTTATTTAATAAAAAAAGCTTTAAATCTTTTTTAATTTAAAAAAAAAATCTCACATTTTAGTATTTTAACACTAAAATCGATAAAATTTTATATAAATTAAATAAAATATTTTGTTTTTGTTGTAAATTGTTTAATACAGTACAACTAAATTTGTTAACGAAGATGGTAGTAGAGATGAGATAAATATTAGTTATAAATCAGAAAATGATAAGACAAAAAGTGAGCGCTCATGAGAAATATTAATTATAAATTGAGAAATAATGAGACAAGTAGTGAACATCTTGTTAACATGAGTTATGGAAGTGATACAATTATACACACTATTTTCTTCTTCAACCAAAACATAATTTTTTTTTACATTTTTACATGAGTTCTTGATGCTGCCGTATAATCGTTGAAATGTCTTATTTTATTTTTTGAAAAAATATAGAAAAAATAGATTTGAAAATTCTATTAATTCTGCTAAAGAAATTTTTTATAGTTATTAAATAAAATATTAATAATTTATTTATTAAATTTTAAAAAGACTCCATCTAATAATTTTGCTTTAGGCCTCATAATATGTTGGGCCGACCCTACTTCGAGACTATATTAAGTATGTTCGGCTTATAAGTTGCTTACAAAGCATTTATGAAGGGGAGGTGCAATTTTTAGTTCGAGGGTTTGGCATAAGTATAGCTACATTTTTTGTTTTTGTTTTTGTTTTTGTTTTCTTTCTTTTTCAATACCCTATTTTTTAAATTTTTTACAAATCTACTCCGAATGCAAACCTATATACTGATATGTCCCTTCTTCTTTTCCCTTACAAGTCGCATTTGCAAATGACGACTTCCTTAAGGAAGCTTGCGTTTGCAAAAGCGACTTCCTTAAGTCATTTTTCAAAAAAAAAAATCAATTTTTTTTAAATTAAATTTTATATATATATATATATATATATAATTAATAAAAATATATAAACACAAAATTTAAATTATATAGATTGACTAAAGTTGTCTGTAACATTTAAACAATATTTTGGAGTATGACTAGTTAACCGACACAGTCCATATTTTCTTAGCACTTTCAATTTTTTTGGCGATACACTTCGTTATCACTTTTTCATACCGTTGCATAAAAGATTTGTTAGTAATATATGCGTAAGAAAAAAATAAAATAATAGAAATAAATTAACGTTTTAATATATTATATCGTTAATGGTCATGGGATCAATTTTTTTTTTTTATCAATATCAACGGTATCATAACAAGGTGTATCGTCAAATTTCATATTATTTTAAAGTGAAATTAATTGAAAAAGTATAAAAAAAATACAGATTATGTTGGTTAAGTGATCATATTCGAAAACATTGTTCAAATATTACAAACAACTCTAGTCAATCTATGTAATTTAAAATTTATTTTTATGTATTTTTATGAATTATATTATATATATATATATATAATTTTTTTCAATTTAAAAAAAGAAAACTTTTTTTTTTATAAAAAATTAAGGAAGTCGTCATTTATAAAGACGACTTGTAAAAAAGAAAAAAAAGAAAGATATATTAATATATAATTTTAAAAAGGAAGTAGATTATTAATATTTTTTGGAAAATAGATTATTGGGAAAAAAAAAACCACATTGTTTACTTATAAAATGTGGTTTAAGAGAATTCATACTTAGTAGAGTTTGGAATAATTGAAGGTGAAGCTCAAGGTTGTGCTGGTGGGTGCAAACATATTGAATCTGCTCAACTATTACTCTTTGAATGTTTGTTGTTCACAAGCTTGTGTTATTAAATAAACATTAAAAATTAATTATTTTTTTAGGCTAAAACAAACATTAAAATTAATTATTTATTTTGAAGTCTAAATCCCTTGCTTTACTATCTTGGACCGGCTCTGGCCATATGGAATTGGTTATCTTCAAAACTTATCGGCTTCAACTTCTCTATATAACACAATGAATCTCTAATATGTTAGTTTGCGTGTTAGTGATCAAGTATGAAATAACACTAATAGTTTATTTGATTTGTGATATAAGAGAAAGACACGATAAAATATAAAATTGAATAAGAATATAATAGTGATAAGATAAATATTATTATATCGTATTTTTAATACATATGATAAACAAAGATAATAATATTTTATTTTGTCTTGTATTTAGTATACAATTCATCATAAACAATTAAATATATATTATATTTAATTAACAAAATTACTACAGTTAATAATTAAATATTAATTTTTTTTAAATTAAGTTATTATATTTTAAATATTATAAATTAATAAAAAAAATACTAAAAAGTTAAATAAATAATAAAATGATTTTATATTTAAAACTATCCACTGACATTATTAAATAATTTTTTTAAAATATGAGTAATCAAATAATTTTATTTTT
>JBBPBS010000214.1:372373-401859 GCA_037974835.1 Cicer judaicum | reverse complement strand
AAAGTCTTAATAAATTTTCATATTTTTATAATTTTGAATACTAATTTATTAAATTATATAAAAAGATTAAACTAGCCTTGTGATAAAATCATAAATATTTTTTAAATTAATTATTAATATTCCATTTTTAAGTTTAATATAAAATTTGATTAATTATATTTATATTTGATTAAATTTACATTTTTATATTTTAGATTTTATTTTATAAATCATTTTTATACTTATATTTTATTTTATTATATTTTAATTTTATATTTTATAAAAATCATTAAATAAATTATTATTTTTATTATATTCTGCAACTCAATTCATATTCATGTTAAAAATGACAAACTATAGAGACATGATAAAATTTAATTTTATATTAATTTATCATAATATATTAATTCATCAAATATTAAATTCAAACTGAATATGATTGCTTATTTTTAGTTCATAAAAAACGGCTCTAAGTACTTGACAGAAGAAAGTGTACATATTTTTATCAGATACAAGAAACCGGAGCAACAGCACATTTTGTTCTTGCACACTGGCTATATTCATTTGTTTTTTGTTGGATTTCACTTCAAGTTTTTACTCTGTATATTAAGGTGGTGATTGTTGTGGGTCTATTTGAAAATGGGGTTGTTACAGAATGTGATTATCAATGTTGTTTTTTTGTACAAATGGTCATCAACGTTTTAAGTGTACCTTGTATTGAACTTCATTTTTATTCGATAGAACTTACTAATTGTTCAGTGAGACTCACACAAATTTTGTCTAATCGGTAACTTGTCAAAAAAGTGTATCACTTACATACATTCATATTTATCGTATGTAATTATTATGCACCGAAATATAATATAAAAAAATTATAAGTTATAAAGATATTTAATCATATTTTACTAAATAGAAAGGTGGTGGTGGTGGCATTATTGTGGGTCTATTTGAAAATGAGGTTGTTACAGATTGTGGTTATGAATGTTTTTGTTTGTGATACAAATGGTTATCAATGTTTTTAGTGTACATTGTAGCACTTCTTGTGCCACTTTGATATTAATATAGTTTCTTTGCTTATTCAAAAAAATAAAAGGTTAGGAATGAGGAACTAAAACAAAGTGGAAGCATGTTCCACTATCATTCTCCATTTTCATATGGCACGCCAAGCTTATCTTGGAGAAGGGTTTTCAACATGATGACTCAACCTTTGGAGCTCTTTCTTGCAATTCTTAAAAAAGGATTCCAAAATAATAACAAAAATAAAGATTACATAATATAATAATGGGTGGTGAGTTCGAGATGAAATATCCATTAAGGGGCTCGCCACAGCATCACCTTAACTCATTAGGATTTAGGGTGTACAAACCATACCATGAATTAATGACTTATTTCACTACTTAGTTCAGTTTTTGATTTGAATTGGACATTATTTCATAGATAGTAAATTTGTTCACAAAGCATAGGCTTCAGAAACCAAGTCACCAACTAAACAAGATTTAGGTTATACTGTTTGCTCTTCAAGGAGATATCACAAATTAAAAGTTGGTGAACTTCTTTTCTTTCAAACTTTCCACAGTCTCCTTGAGACTCACTTCCAAAGGAGTAAATTCAATTCCCAAGCTCTTTGCCTTTTCTTTGGAAACCTGATAGGTAGGCACATACGGCTTATCATCTGCACACCTGTTAAAATTGTTGACAGTGAAAATTGTATTAGAAAAATCTAAACAAGTAAACTTGAATTATTGAAATTATATGAATTTAAATACAGAAATAGACAGGATGAATCATGTAGGACTCATGTTATGGTAACCATTAACCTATAATTTTGGCATATTAAACAATATTTGTAGGATTTACACATTTTAAGTTGCTATACTTGGCCTTATTGTAGAAACTCATAATTCTAGCAATGAATCCCAAATGAAACGTTCAATATATAAATTAGCAATTTAACATAACATTAAATCTACAGAAGACATAAAAGTAGAGGAAGGTGCAAATCATCATGTCATTCAGGTTACCCAATATGATTGAAGGTGTTAAGTTATTGAAAAACAAATTAGCAAAAGTTCGGAGAAACCATGTCTTACATACCGAGGTCCAGAATCAGAATATACATTAAATCATGCAAAACAATAGAAGCTATACTGAAGTAAACCTAATTAACAGAAGGTATATGTCGAAAGGTGATCAGGTCTAAGGAACAGGTCATCAAGCAACATAAAGGAACCTGCCAACTCCCATTCATCCACATAGATGTGCTAAGTTACAAGCATGCTCAAAAAAAGAACAAATCAAAATAATCACTTGGTCCACATACACTTGGTACCATTAACTGATATAATAGAGAACATATCAATTCGAGGACAAATAGATATTAAGTTTCAAGATATCTTCCTACTTTGGTTGTTAACTGATATGATAGAGAACATATCAATTTCCTCCACATTGTTGTAGCATGGTCAAGAGTCGACATTGTATTGTTCTTCAAACCCCGCCTCTCATGAGATGAGTAAACAATGAAATTGATTGTCCCTTTATCATAGAGAATATCCTTTCATACATTGACATCATTTCAGCTAGCTCAAATAATTAGAAGGTGATGCATTCACCACATCTGTGGGGACCTTAGATTGATAATATATAAAAGCTAGAAAATTACTATTCTATCTATTTATATTCCCTTAATTTCTTATTCCTTATTTTGAGAGATTCACTCTTTTATATAAATTTTTACAATCTCGTTAGGTTAAGCAAGTCACATATTCTAAAATATTCAATTCATTCATTGACCTCTCAATTGTTGAATGTTTGCTTCATTTTTTCACTTAATTGCCTTTTTCTATATGCATTAAATAAACAACCCTGAATCAAATATTATTGCCCTGAATCCTTTCATTTTTTAGCACTTAATAGAGTTTCAAACAGGTAAATAAAGCTTTACAACAGAGCAGGCTACAGCAGATAAAAATTTGCATTCATATACACAAAATTATGCAATCTAGAAATCTGGAAAATTAATAATCTTACTTCTCTGGGAGTTGTAACGAAGGGTAATGTTGACGTAAAATCTTAACAATATCTGAGTGGTGCGCTACTCTCTCAACCAAACAATATCTTCCACTAGCTGAAGCATTTTCATATGCCTGAATATGAGCATTTGCAACATCTTTAACATTGACCCATCCAAAACTAGCATTTGCAAATGTTTGTGCTCCTGCATCAATCAAGGTAGTGTCATGACAGATCTATTATTATCAAACAAAAGAGAAAAATCTTTGTCCTGTGGAAGACAAATATAATTGAAGCACATAGGAACTGCTAATATTCGTTAAAATAACAACAAAATAAAACTCAAAACCATCTATCGACATATTGGGGAAAAAATCAACAACATGAATTAAAAATACATACATCGTAGAAGATTAAACAACAACCAAACCAGAAATAACACAAAATAGACTCTCATCCAGCCCAACAATAACTGTTAGTCTGTTTAATAATTAAACAATGATTAACATCAAGCTAGAAATAAAAGGAAACAGACTCTCATCCAACTCAACAATAATTGTTACTATTAAAATGCACATAGTTTGAATGTAAAAACAAATTGCACTTATCTTACCCTCCTTTAAATATTGTATTTTAAATTCCATTTCAACATTTTCTGTTTGCCTATTCAGTATTCATATTGCTAGATTCAGAAAAGTCATTACACTAGAAAATAGAGTTTTGTACAACATAGTGAATTACATGTAAATAGTAAAGTAATTACCATTAACCAAGTTTAAAACTGCAGCAGCACTTGTGTTTAGGACTGGTTGCAAGAGAGGCCCTATGACCATTGCTGGGTTAATAGTAACCATGTCAATGTTGTTTTCTCTTACAAATTTCCAGGCAGCATCTTCAGCCAATGTCTTTGACACCACATACCACAACTGAAAGAGAATAATATTAGGTTTAAATTAAAAAAAAATGTTTGAAATTAGGTCACTACACCAAATCAAAATTCAAATGCGCACACACATACATTTGATTTAGCACAGAAATCAGGATCAGTGAACCAAGTCTCATCGACTACTACATCAGGAGTTCGAGGCTTTCCATTGTATGCAACAGCAGCAATTGAAGAGGTTAAAACAACACGTTTCAGAGATGAAGATTTTACACATGATTTCAGAACATTCAGGGTTCCTTTCACAGCAGGATCAATTAATTCAGCCTGAAATAAGGAGTGTGATTATTATGTTATCGAAAAAAAGGACATAGATGGAAATATTTATTAGGAATTGAAATACCTGAGGGTCCTTAACATCATGATAGAACGGAGATGCAGTATGAAATACACCATAACAGCCTTCAACAACAGAATCAAATGAACCTTCTTCAAGTAGATTTGCCTTAAACACTTTCAATCTCTCTTTAGCACCGTCAAGTTTGAGCAAATGGTCGACCTTTTTGGGATCATCTGCAATATTAATTTTATTTATAATTATGAGGGATTGAGAACAGTGTTGAGAACAAAAATAGAATGAAGGAAAGAGAGAAATGGAAACCAACTTGGATCACGAACCGTGGCTTTGACAGTATAACCACGATTGAGAAGCAATTTGACGAGCCATGAAGCGATATAACCAGAAGCACCAGTTACGCACACCACCTTTCCTGCGAGGTTGCTCATTCTCAACTCCCTCTCTATCTGTTGGTTGCTGATTACTGCCACTTTCGTATTTATAGTAAAATATCTTATACTGTTAGAGCATCTCCAACGGGAAGGTAAAATAAGTTTGTCAGCCAGCGTGTAATTACTTAACTTTTAGTTTTTTTTGGAGTTCACAGTTGGAGTTGTTCCAAGTTGTGCCAAGGTGTCATCACGGTGCTTCATAGCAGTTAACTTTTATTAATTTATTAATAATAATAAATTTATCATTTTTTATTAATTTATAGCCGTTAACTTCTTTTTAATTTATTAAATAATAATAATTTTGCAACCATTACCTTTTTTTTAGTTAATATATCACTGTTAACCTTTTTTTTTCCTTTTAATTACGATTGTTAGCTCATTAATAGGAACAATTTGTTACTCATACTTTTTCTTCACAATATTTGTTACAAAATTTTATTAAAATTTTTAAATTAAATTTTATTTTAATTTTAAATTAAAATAATGTATAGTAATATTAATTAGAATATTTAAATTAATATTTAAGTTATAATAAAATTAAATATAAATAAAATATTAATATGTAAATTAAAGTTATGAGATATAATATGGTTTTTTAAAAGTTAAACCGTACCTAAAAAAATAAATTGATTCAAAGTGATCTGACATAATAGAACTTATTTAAATGGAGTTCACCATTGCAGTAAAAAAGGAACGAGTTCCTTCAAAATAATGTGGCACAGTGTACCCCATCTAAAGAACCCATCTTGAGTTCACCGTTGAAAATGCTCTTACTGAAATATATATAAATGTATTCAATATTACCTTCTCATATTTTAAAATAATTTAATAGTATTTAACAAGAGATATATGCAAAAACAAATTTTTTTCAATCTCAAAATAATTGTTACATTTGCAAAACAGTATTTGTCTTAAATAATTCTAAATAATTATCACTTTTAATTTTCGTTTTAACTGAAAATAACTCAGTAGTTCTTACTTTTTATGGGTAGTTTTGTAAAATCACAATTCGCTTTCATTGATTTATTATATTTTCTTAGACTATGTGAAATATCAACTATAGTGATTAATTTGAGACCAATAAAGTAATAAATATATATAAAAAATTATAAAAAGTCTTAAAAAATATCTGTTCAATTCTTCTATGTTTATTCATTCCAACTATCAATACAACTCAATTGGTAGTGAGAATGAATAAAGAAATGTATTTATTTTAGAGGGCGAGAAGATTGTGAATAGCAATGTCGTCATAATTTCTTTTTTTTAGACTTAATTGCAGTTTATGTCCTATATTTTTGTTAGTTCACTAAAACAATACCCTTATTTTCAAATTTTGAATGTTTGGTATCTCCTTCAGATTTTGAAATTAAAAAATGATGATACACATATTTTAATCATGTCACATATGATATAATGATGTTGAATGATTAACATCCATGATATTACCATAAAATCCTATCAAATTTTATATCAACTTTAAAATATATTGCATCACCATCTTTTTTATTTAAAAATATATGAGAGAACAAAACTGTTAAATTTTAAAATATAATCAACTTTTATGAATTAATAAAAAAGTAAAAAGACATGTAGTAATTGGACCTTTTTTCTAATTATTACATTTGCATGAAAATTTTATTTATAATTAATAGTGATTTTCAAAGTTCAACACAACATTAATAATTCATTTGACAATAGGATCTTCAGTTATTTATTGCAAAAATAGATAAATATACGATACGAAAAAGATAACTAATGGAATTAAAAATAATAAACTTTTTGGATTATCTTCATATGTGTAAAAAGTCAAAAACAATTAAAACTAAAAAGGAATGAAGGAAATAATAGGACTTAAATTGATAATATAAAATATTTTTTTATATATATATATATATTTCATTAAATCATTTTATATAAATTTATTTAGAAATATTTTAATAATAACTTAAAAACAATATATAACTTAATCAATATAAATATATATATATATATATATATATATATATAAAATATGGTATATGATTTGATTGAATCTACGTAATAAAACACCATTAAAAGTATAGAAATTAAAATCAAAGTAATGTTACTAAACAAAACTTGAAACGCAAGTCAGAAGAAAAAAAGCAAAACGTATTACACTTGTCGAGTCCAATAACAACACGCCTCCCACCTACGCTTGAGAATAAACATTAAAAAAAATTAAAATATATATACTAACATATTATTCCACACACAAAAATATATATATATATATATATATATATATATATATATATATTATGTGTTTTATTCTAATGTAATTTTAACTCGTTAAACTTTTTATTTTCTTTAATATTTTCATACTCCGTACTTTTAGAGAGAGAAACAATAATAATTTTAAAATAAATCTCAAATTTTCATCTATCAATCATTGAAATTCAATTAAATAAATAAATATAAAAAAAATATTTAAAAAGATCAAAATTTACTTTAAACCTCTCAAGAACGAACCACTCCATTAATAGAAATTTTAGTTCTAAATATAAATAAATATATTAGAAGTTTCATCATTATTATCTCTCATCAATTTTTAATGGATATAAATGTATGATGGATAGAAATTTTAGATACAATTGTGTTAGATAATATTATTATATATTAATAGTAAAGACAATTTAGACATTTTCATTCTCTTGTATATATAGTTATCGTAACTCTATCAAACCAAATTTTGGTTCAATTTTTTATGAAATTCTAGTTGACTCATTCTCTTCTTCCTTTCTTCATCTTTCTTTATTCTATGCTTGTGTTTGTTTATCATTGCTAACATGACATCAAAGAGCTTTGATTATTTTTGTCCGACCCGTTTTACGGTCGATGCATATTTGCTCCCTCCGTTTCCGACACGATTTTGTTTAGTTCTTGCTTAACTCTGCTATTAACTTGTTATCCCTAATTTATTTTGTCTCAGTGATTGTATTCGCATATTTTCCCGTCATTATTTGTTACAGATGGTGCTAAGGACGATCCTCTTCAAGTTGTTAGTGTCCACCTCAATGGATCAAATTACTCTTAGTGGAGCTAAGTGATAAAGCAAATTTGACTGAAAAAAAATATGTGGGATTACGTTGATGAAACTTTTGTTAAGCCTACAGGAAAAATAAGGGATGAAGCTAAATATGCAAAAAAAAAAAAAATTTAAAAACATGGAATGTTAGTAATTCAAAAATCATTATTTGGATTAATAATTATGTTGAGTTGTCTATAGATGTGCAATTAGTAAAATATGGTACTACTAAAGAGATTTGAGATCACTTGAAACATTTGTATGTTTAGTATAACTTTGCAAAACTTTATCAATTGGAAAATGATATTAGGGACCTTAAGCAAAACAATATGACCTTAAGCAAAACAATATAACCATTCAGGAATTCTATTCAACAATGACTAATTTGAGGGATCAATTGACTCTTATGGAATCAACTGAGTTGAAAGTTGTCAAAGCGTACATTGATCAAAAAGAGGAACAACATCTGGTTTGGTTTCCAATGGCTCTTCGTGGGGATATTTTCCATCGTTCTCTTCTTCCTAATGTTGAATCAGTAGTTAGTGAATTGTTGGCAGAAGAAAACAGACTTAAGACCCACTTTGTTGTGTTAGATATGAGAATTATCTCAACTCCTCTATTTGTTTTTTATCATCTTGTTCAAAAAGGAAAATCTCAAGGGAGAGTTGAACTTGGTAATGATGAATGCGTTTTTTACAAAGAAAAAGATCATTGAAAAGTACATTATCAGAAATTGGGGAGAGTCCATAATAAATTTTTTAGGGGGTCATCGTCAAATGTTGTTGTTTTTGTTTCTCCTACCATTGGCTATATTTCTAGTTCTGCATATACTCATCAAAAACTGCTTCTCAAATATCTGATATTCCAGAATAGCTCCAAAAACTTCTTGTCACTTAATCACATGACATGTCTGCCTCATCTACTAAATATTTGAACTTCTTTATTGTTTCAGTTATATCTTCTTTCATATAGATTCTTGATTTTAGAGCATTTCACCATATATGACATATGATGATAAATTTTGTGTGTGTGAATCATGTCTCGTTTGTGTTAGTTATGACAATTGATGACACTCATATGCCATTAGCAAACATCGATTCTATCTCAACACCTAATTTGACTTTTTTTTTTTTTTATGTTTATTATTTTTGTAATATCACTTTGAGTCTAGCCTCTATTAGTTAAATATGTAATTTTGATTATTCAGTTATATTTTATAACACTTATTATTATGTGCAAGATCCACATTTCAAGAGGTTGATTGAGACAAATCATAGACATAAGGACTTAATGTTTTAGATGATCTGCAAGTCTCAAATATTGCAGACTCAACAACTACTATTGCAGAAAATTTTTGTTTATAATTAATAGTTAATTTTAAAGTTCAACACAACATTAATAATTGCTTTATCTTTAGTTATTTATTGCAAAAAGAGATAAATATATGACAATAAATAATAAATTATTAAAATCATTATACGAAAAAGATAACTAATGGAATCAAAAATAAAAATCTTTATTGATTATCTTGATATGAATAAAAAGTAAAAAAATAGAAAAAAGTTAAAATTTAAAAAGGAATAGAGGAAGTAATATTACTTAAATTGACAATGTAGAATATATATATATATATATATATATATTCAATTAAATTATTTCATATTAATTTATTTTGAGATATTTCAATAACTAACCTAAAAAGTAATAAATAATTTGATCATATATATATAATGTGGTAAAACACAAGTATAGAAATTAAAACCAAAGTAATATTACTATACAAAACTTGAAACGCAAGTCAAAAGAAAAAAAAATGCAAAACCTATAACACGCTAGTCGAGTCCAATAACAACACGCCTCCCACGTACGCTTGTGAATAAACATAAAAATAAAATAAAATATATATTCTAGATCTAAATATAAACAAATATATTAGAAGTTTGATGGTTGTGATCTCTCATCAATCACTACACCAAAATATAAGTATTATAGTGCTCCTTTGATATCGTTTTTTTTATAACTAAAAGCGATCTTATATATACTCATAGTTATATATAATAACAAATCATATAACAATGCTTAAAAGTGCTATCATATGGTTAACATATTTAGAATACTTTTTGTATAAGCGCGTTAAAAGATCATTTAGCACTTGCATGTGGTTTTTTAAAGTGTTTTTTTTTAAAAGCACTTCCGTAGGATCATGATCTTTAAAAAAATATGTTTGGAAGTTTTAAGGCTATAACGTATCTAATTCTAATTCACGGTTATTTGTTGATCATTATCTAACGTATTATTCCTCTTTAGTAAAAATAAAATTAATTTACACTAGACCAAATTTTAAAGAACTATATTTTGATTATTTTATAAAATCAATTCTTCCCTAAAAAAACATTCCCTTTAATGCTTTTAATTATTATCATAAAATAAAAAAATAAATAAAAAATTCTGTCAAATAAATATGTTATTATTTATTTAGAATCAATATATCAAATAAATATGTTATTATAAATATATCATAGATTTATAAATAAATATTTTATTATAAGTATTTATTTATAAGGTATTTAATTTATTTATCAAATAAATATATTATTATATCACAAATTTATAAGCATTTATATATTAAATATGTTTTATTTATTTATCAATATATAAAACCAAAACCTTTGAAAATATGGGCAAAAGTGTTAACATCATTTTTTGAAAAGCGCTATAATAGGATCAGATATTTTAAAGTGGTTTTTGAAAAAGCGATGTTATATGGTTTTTTATAGTTTTTTAAGTATATGCATGTAAAATTTAATTGGTTTCTTAACTACGTTGTTCACCCTCCCTACAAACCCTTCTCTCTCTGCGAAACCCTCCTCTCCATGCAAACCCTTCTTCTCCGACGCAACCCTTCCATGCGAAATCCGTAACCCATATCTCACATGCCCCATGCAAATCCTTCTCTGTGTTAGGTTGTTTGTGTGACCATTGCCATCGCAAATGTCTATGTGTGAACCCTTCAACACGAATTTGAACCTAATATCAAAAGATTTTTAGGGTTCTTGATTTTGGCAATGCCAGCATAATAATCGTTTCTATAAATCAAAAAGTGTATGCTCAAACTGAGGAAACACAATCTTTAGAATCTCTTGAATGGTTGCTAGAGTTACATAATAAATCCCTTAGTAAAAGACGTTGAGTTATGTGTTGGCTATGTGAAGTAGTAAAAGATGCTGAGTTACAAAATAAATCCTTCAGGTACTCTATTTGTTTAGGGTTTTTGTATGATTTATTTGCTATTAATTTGTTGTCTCAAGATATTGTAGTTTTCTAATCACCTATTTCTTTGTTGTTGGATATGATGGTGTGAAATTATGTGAATCATATTGGTCGAACATGCCCTGTTTAGGAAAATTAAGAATAGTGATATTATTGGAGTAATTCAAATTGTATGATTGATTAAGGAGTCCTAAGTGTGATTCCAAGGCTCTGCACACCGGTTTCAAATGTCTGCATGTTCTAAGATTTAAAACCAATTAATTATATTAAATTTTGGTAGTTTTTGATGCTTTCTCTATGGAATAGAAATATTGAATTTTGTGTTGGTATGTCAAATTAAGTGTTTGATGCTTTCTCTAATGTTGAATTTCGTGTTGACCTGTCAAATTAATTGTGTTGAAGCAAATAGAAATATTAAATGTACTGCACCAAATTTTTTTTTCTAAGTGTTGAAAATAATTTTTTTTACTTAATTGTTGTCATAAGTCTAAAAATAAAAGTGATCTATTGTTCTGCATTTTGGCTCATTCAATTTTTTCAACTCTTTCACAGGTTCTCCATTTTAATTTGCTGCGTTTTTTGTGTTGGAAACGGTATTTTTTTTATTAAATTTCAACTCTTTCTCAATTTGTTTCAACTACTTAGTTGGTAATTAAATCATTTTATTATTTATTGATTAAGTTGTTTTTTGTTTCCTTTCTTAATATACTTTATTGATTTCACTGTTGTAGCTAGCAACCAGCTTCTTTGTTCGGTTTATCATAATAGCACTACACACAAATGCTATTTTGGTTTGTACTTGTTACATATATTGAAAGGTACATTATCTTCATCAATTCCTCTCTCTTTTTAAGTCCAGGTTTGGATGTTTGTGCATATATAGACTTCAAAAACTTGATTTCGCTTTGAATTTCCATGTCACAATATGATGTTAGAGAAACAGTAATGAAATTGCAAGTTTGAAATGTTAGTTCTCCATTCACTTCCATATAGTGTGAAACATATGTTTGACATCATGTATTCATAATATTGAAGTAGGACTATGACTTGTGTTGAATTGATGATGTTGTTAAGCGTTGGAGTCAATAATAATATTAAGATAATATGTTCCATATTAGGTTAATATTTAAAGGGATCCGCAATGAGTTTACTATTTTAATTACAAAACAAGTTGTGGAATAACATCTTAGCATCCTAAAATATTGTGCATTGGTTTCTCTTAGATAAACTGTAAAATACTTACGTTTTTTATAAAGACAAAGACTAAGAAAATTGGTCAAGTTGCAAGCTCAAAAAGAAGTCAAACAATCAAAGTCAACTGTGGCCAAATATGTTAGAAATCTTATAATGTAAAGGTACATGATGCAATTTAATATTCTTATATTTCAAATGCACATGAGAACCTTTCATTTTAGCATATGTATCAAAATAATTTTCAAAATATCAAAATGCATAAACAATGTTTGAAAATAAAGTTTTTGACAAAATTCAATGTTGTATTCGACTACAACATATTGTAGCCGAATACAAGTGGTAAGTCAGTAGCTAAAACTGAACATCTGTATTTGACTACGAGATAACATAGCCGAATACAAGTGTTAAGTCAGTAGTTAAGATTGGACATTTATATTTGACTACAACATGGTGTAGTCGAATACAAAACAAAATCATTGGCAAAATTCACACATTTGTATTCGAATACAACAATGTGTATTCAAATACAAGCTTCAAGATTCAAATAAAATTGAACGTTACAAAGTGGTGTATTCGACTACACTCTTGCTATAACCAAATATAACTACAAAACAATGCAATTTTGTAGTTCATAATCAACCTTGATCATTGCATATGTTCATCAAACCTCTAGGAACGGTTGTCACTGATCTGAAGTGATGTTTAAGGACTATTAATACTTCATAGCTTCAGATTTAATGAAGAACACTTTTTCAAAATCTTTTCATCAATCCTACTACCGAACTTAGAACAACTTTGAACAATTTTCTGAAATATTCTCAAAGTTATATTTTTATACTTCAAGTACATGCACTATATTTTAATATCATTGAAAAAGGTTCTCTAGTGTACTTGAAATTATATTGAATTGATATCATTGTACAAACTGTTATACTCTTGTTCTTAGTCAAGATCATTGCTTAAAAATAATTAAAGTTATTGTATTGTTCTAAAGAAAGTATTGTATTTTCTTCAAATATTCTAAACTAAGATAGTGGTGTTCTATCATAGATAGTGTGTTAGAAGTTTGTAGCAAAAATTCTAGGGTGGGATTTGTACTTATTCTAACAATAGTGGAAAAATCTCTTGTGGTGTGAAAAAGGACTGGATGTACCATTGGTTCTAAGGGGAACCATGATAATATTGTTGTGTTCTTTATTTTTCTGCTATTTACTTTTTACCATACACTATCCTAATCATAAAAATCATCCACTACGTCTCTAAAAATTAGAAAATTTTTAAACACCTAATTCACCCCCTCTTAGGTGCGCCTCTGTTCTTACAATTGGTATCAGCAGCATGTTTTGGTAATTTGCTCATCGAACTTTATTCATGGCTTCCGCACAACCAATTTTTAGAGACGATGGTAGTAGCAATAAACCACCTTGCTTCATTAGAGAACATTATGGCTTTTGGAAGATACACATGCAGGCATATCTTGAGGCATACTGAGATTATATTTGGGATGCAGTAGAAAATGGTCCCCATGTTCCAAAAACAGTCATCGGCAATAAAGAAGAAACAAAGATAAAAGCCTCATGGACATATGGTGATAAAAGGAAAGTGTTGTTTGATAAAAAGGCCAAAAACATGTTACAATCGACACTTGGAATGGATGAATTCTTTCGCGTATCTCATGGAAAAACTACTAAAGAAATCTGGGATACTCTTGAAGTAACTCATGAAGGAACTATTTAGGTAAAATGTTGTAAACTCAATACATTATCTCAAGAATATGAACTATTTCGAATGCAGTCCGGAGAATCTATTCTGGACTTGCAAAAAAGATTTTCTCATCTGACCAACTACTTGAAGACATTCGAGAAAATCTTCACTAATGATGAATTGAACCTCAAAATTTTAAGATCATTAACAAGGGCTTGGTAATCTAAAGAAACAACGGTTTCTGAAAAGAAAAGCCTATCAAAGATGTCTCTTTCTTGATTTTTCGAAAAAATTCAAGAACATGAAATCAAACTTGGAAGGCTAGAAAAGAATGAAAGTCAAGAAAAGAATACAAATAACATTTCCTTGAAAGCATAATAAAAAGAGCAAATCAATAATGAGAATTCAGATGGAGGTGAAAACATCACTTCCTTTGTAAAGAATTACTTTTGGAATTAAACACTAATTAACTTTTTTATATATATTTTTTAAACACTAATTAACTTTTTTATATATCTTTTTTTATAGGCTAAATTATAATTTTATCTAAAGTACACACCCTAAATGCATATCGTTCTTCTAGCAAGATTGAAGTCCAAAAATTAAAGAATTTTTCTTTGTTTGAGTTCCACAATCATAAGCAAAAATAAATATAATTTATTATAATATCAAATAAACATTTTAAATAAAATAAACATAAAACAAACACTATGAACATTAGTGCTCAATAAATCTTTAATAGTTGTATTCAACATGAAGATTGTTTCATCTGCACATGAAAAACAATAAAATAATTATAATATGTAAACAAATTTAAGTAAAATAAAATGAATAGAAACATTATATTATAATTCTAAATAGAAAGTAAAATAAAAAATCACAATAAATATTAGAATCATATATAAAATCATAAAAGTAACAATCAAAGGCATAATATATAAATTTTAGTTTAGTCAAATAAAAAACAAACATGTGATTATTTTTAGGTTCATTTGATATATATATATATATATATATATATATATATATATATATATATATATAATGAAATAAAAATATATAAAACCTTAACCTTGTTTTTTTTATCTGAGATCCTCTGAGTTTGAGCTTCCAACAAAGAAAGTATGGTTCGATCCATGGTTTCACAAGATGAAAACACATGTTAGTCAAATCATATGTTAAGAAATAGAAATGCCGAACATAAATTAAAAAAAAAATTCTAACAAAAATCATAATCTTTTAAAGAATATTTTTTATTAGTGACTTCGAGTTTTCTTTTATGTCTATTATTCTCAACCTCTCCATTTACGACAGTGAGATAGAGAGGGAAATAAAATAATAAAAGGTTAATCGAGATGAGATATGAGAATGGATGGTGAGATCAAAATATTGGAAGCCTAAGATTTGAGAGGAAGAAGAAAGAATGAAGCTAAGGTTTGAGAGGAAGAAGAAAGGACGAAGATGGTGTTCTTACTGAGAGGGTGAGATGGTAACTTTGGATTCGGCGGCTAGGGTTTTTTAGGGTTGATTGTATCAACGGTATTTATAGTGAAAAAAATATTTTGGGTCAGTCTCCTCCCATTTGTAATGGATTTGGTCCAAAGGGAAGCATTATATTTTTGGTTCAGGCGGGTTCGGTTACCGACAATACAAAATATTTTACCTGCACTGACCCACCCATATTCGTATGAATTTGTTGACTTTTTTCGTCAAACCCATCGACCCGATTTCACCTGCCCATTTGCACGCGAGCCATGCAATCGGACGATTTTGGGTCGATTTGAATTTTTGTGTCCAGGTCTAGCTATTGAAGTTAAGCAAAGGACAAAGTGATTAGATCAAAAAGGAGAATGAAGAAAAAACGTAAGAAAGAACTACATTTTCCGAGGAGACGAGGTGGCGACTAAGAAGTTAAATCAAACTTTCATAAAAGTAAAGTCAAAGACTTATACTTGAAAATAAGTATGTGATATATAACAATTTGCAGCTAAGAAGTCAAATCAACCTTTTATAGAAGTCAGACTTCTACATGAAAATAAGCTTGTGACACAACAAATTATGATTAAACTTTAAATAGAGGAGGGGAGAGGATGAAGATAACAAGATATATCAATCTTTAATCGAAGTTAAACTAATATTCAAAAATAAGTTTGTGACAAGTAACATTGTCTTGAATAAATTTTAAATTTTTTAACAAATTAAACTCAAACTTTAAAAAGCATAATTACGACCTCTAGTAAAAAAATAAATACTTCTTTTATAATAAAATATAAGTCAAAATGTACATGTAGCTAGTTAAAACCTGCCATAGATTTGATCATTTAAATAGCACCATGAATCGTTAGCCTTTTGTGTTGGTTCGTTTAAGAAAATCCATCACTTACATATACTTATATACTTGAAAGTTTCTCAATCACAAACAATAATTTTAGTTTTGTTTTCTTCTTTTAATATCAGAATCATTCTACTGAATTCTTTTGTCAATAATCTATTCTCAAATGCGAGTTGAGCATACTCAAATTTTATCAATCTCTTTAAATCATTATTGTGTAAACTCAAGACAATAAATGTTGTTTATTGTTTGAGTAGTTTGTAAAAAACCCTTTTATAGTTAAAAGCTGAATAGTAAAATCCTCTTTAAAGATTGATAGGTGACCTGCTTGAATTTCTTTTTGGATGGAAATGAATTGCTGTAATAGATCAAGGTTGCTCTGAACAAAACTGTGTAAAACCAAGAGTGTTGTAAGACCAAGAACGTGAAGTAGAAATATCAATTATAAGGAAGGGGGTTTGAATTATAATTGTCCTTTTTTTAAAAAAAATTATGTTTTAAAAAAAATTAGGTGAAGATTGATCTTTACAGTGATGAAGATCAATCTTTTGCTGAAGATCAATCTTTAAAACAGCAAAATCAATTCTACCAAAATAAAATCTGTTTTAAAGCATAAAATAAATAGAGATAAATATAAAATAAATAGAGATCAAACAAGTATTTTATCCTGGTTCACCCAAACACGGGTTACATCCAGTCCTCACAAGAGTGAGATTTTCCACTATGTGCTCAAAGGCAAGATTGTTCTTGAAGTACACACTTCCTCTTCAGATCAATCTTAAGCTTTACACAATTTTTTCCCTTCTATCTAGAAATGATTTCTACCTTACTGTTTGTAAAGACTTTAACCAACTGTCTTTCAAACTTTACAGTATTTTACAACTTACTCAAGATTTGTCAAAACAACCTTGAGTTATAAAGTGATGAATTTGAGGCTATTTAGAATTTGATATTTACTCAACACTTGTTTGAGAAATATATTCTGTTGATGAACCAATATTGTGAGTGATTACTGCACAAGAAATAGAAACAAAACAACAAGCTATATGAAAAGGGATTGAGACACTTGAGTATGATCGAAGGAATTGATCTTTTACTTAGTGCTGAATGTTGTGTTTTGTTCTTCAGTTTGCAGCTGTATTTATAGAGTTCCAGAGGGCTTAGGACAACTAATATGGTCGTTGGAAAAAGACAAGCTATCATGAAAGAGCTGTTGGAAAATCTGTCATAGCTTAAGATTGATCTGTTGCATCAAAAGATCGATCCAGGATTGATCTTTTGGTCTTGTGATGAAAACAACTTTTTCCCTATAATTCGTGTTAGTGTGTTAGCCTTGATTGTGTCCTTTTCAGTTATGAGTGCAGGCTTTTGGAAGGTTCAAATCAGTAGTGTACTTCCCTACTTGTAGCCTTGTACTTGCACTTGCTTTATATGAAAAATGATATTTGTGATATGCCTTTTGTTTGGAACATGACTTGATCTTTCAAATTCTGAAATGAGTGTGATTTCCATTTATCTTTTGCTGATCTTTTATGAGAGTATAAGTTGAATGTGGCTTCCAGAATTGAGCCAATTATGTGGAGATTGATTATCTACTGTTAAGATTGTTCTTTGTATATTTAGCAGAATATACAGATTGATCTTTGTCTTTTAAAAGATCAATCTTTTGCCAAGCTTCATTCTTTAAGGATCAATCTTTTGATACCTATCTTGTTTTAACACACTCAAACACACATGTTAAAAATCAAAACATTTAGAATCATAATTAATAATCTTGATTAATCGTTTGTTTTATTTATCATCAAAATATTTAATTGAGATTTTATCTTAAAAGAACGTTCTATGTTTGAACACTTAATGGAGAATCTCACAATTGTGATGATTTGATGTAGCCCGAGTTGGGTGAACCATAATATATCATTGTGTGATATATCTTCCCTTATCCCTATTTACTTTCAATCATTTTGATTATCAAGTTAAATAGATAAGCTACGTTGTTGATTTTAACTAACCAATAACGTTCTCCATTTTTTGTTTCCAGAACCAAGAATGTTCTTTGTTTTCTGTTTTCACAACCAAGATCAAACTTGAGTTATTTTATTAAGTTTTTAACAAGAAATTTTAAATAGGTGAATTTACAATTCAAACCCTTTCCTTGTAAATTGACAATGCTACTTCAGCTACAATAGTACTCTAGATAGACTCACTTATGTGAATGTTGAAGTGGGGCCACTTTCTATTGAATTTCGAGGCAGAATTCCTAGAGCTTTCACTATACTAGGATAGACGTGCAGGACTATTAATGCACGAGCTTTTGAGAATACACCTTATGTGAAGGTTGTGTGAGTTTGATGTTAGAGATAGAGTTTAAGATTTTGAGTCACTCTTATTGAATCTGAATCTTACTTACTATGTAAAGGTTCAAATCATGAGACACATTTGTTTATGCACGATCTTTTAGAAGCGTTAGACGCTATTTCAGAAACATTTTTTTAAATTTAAGTGGGGGATTGTTTGAATATAGAGTATGTTAATGTGTGCATTTAAAAATTGTTGAAGTTCCACGTTAAAAAACTCATATTTTGAGTAGTTTTCAATTGTATAAATACTAAAGTCCCACATCGAATAGAAAACATATGCGGCTTTGCTTTCTTCACTATATAATGAGTTTCAAACTCTTGTGAAAAGTACACTAAAGTTGGATGCATTTCTCAACTTTCTCTATTCTGTTTTTTTTTTTGCTCGACTTATTTTCGAGCCACTTTTCCTTTTTTGTCCCTTCAATATTTATGGGTGGTTTTGTACCGTTGTTCCGGAGTTCCATCGATTTTTAGAACGGTTGTTATGCCCCATAGTTCTGTCATTTTTTTTGGTTGGTCATAATACCACTATAAGCGGTTTTTATGCCATAGTCTTTTAGAGCGATTTTTTATGCGGTAATCTTTTTGATTTATAAGTGGTCATAGTATAAAATTTCATATTAAAAGTGTAATTCGAAAACTGTTTTTTCGATGCAATGAAATTACATATAATAATAAGAGAAAAGCAAATAATTAATAGCCTCCTTCACTCTGATACACAATATATCAAAAGGTAGAACCAGTTTCCCACTTTGAAACTTCAAAATAGCATTATAAACAGCAAGCTCCACCTCAACAGTATTTTCATATTTGATTGAATTTTTACCTAGGAAGTCAAACTGCATTAAACCATCAATGAATCATGATCATTATTACCCTAAGTATTAGCATTAAACCACTACAAGAAAACACTCCTTTTGTGGCCAACTTTATAAATATTTTGTGGCCGAATAAAACCCTCACAAATTTGTGACTGAAAAAGCCCTCACAAAGGTTTAAATTGAAATTGGTCATCTTTTGTGGCTGAAAAAGCCCTCACAATTTTTTTATTTTTTAACTGGATTTTGTGGCTGCCTAAGCCCTCACAAAATCACAACATTGTGATTTTGTGAGGGCTTAGGCAGCCACAAAATCCAATTAAATATTTCTGGATTTTGTGAGGGCTTTTACAGCCACAAAGAATGCCTTTTGTGAGGGCCAAATCCGTCACAAATATTTTTTGAGACCTGGGCGTTTGTGGCGGCATAGGCCGCCACAAAGGAAATGGGCACGTGGCGTTGTGGCTGCAAAGGCCGCCACAAATGCCCACGGCCAATCCTATATATATTTCTCACCCTCCTACTTCATTTTTTCACATTCAACTTCTCTCTTAAACCTCATTCTCACTATTCTTTCCTCCTTCTCTCTACAAAAAATTATAATTTATTTATAATTTACATTAATTTAAATTAATGTTTAATTATAATTATTAATTTAAATATTTTATTATTAATATTTTATTATTTAAATTAATCTTTAATTTAATTATTAATCTTTGTTTTTAATTATATTAATATTAGTTTATTTTATATATATATATATTAAATTTAATTGATAATTAAATTATATTTCAAATTTAATTTAATTATAATTTAAATTTTAATATTATAATTATATTAATTTATTATATATAATAATGTAATAAACTATTAATTTAAAATTAAAAATTAATTTATTAATTACGTTGGCATTTGTGGCGGCCAAAAGCCCTCACAAATGCCAAGTCAACAATCCTTTGTGGCGGCCAAAAGCCCTCACAAATTCAGCTTGGATTTTGTGGCGGTCAAAAGTCCTCACAAATGTCCATTCCTTTGTGGCGGCCTATGCCCTCACAAAAGCTGCATCAGGCAAATTCAGCTTTCGGTTGTGGCGGCCTATGCCCTCACAAAGGCAGAATTTTGTGGCTGCAAAAGCCCTCATAAATGCCTGTATTTTTTGGCTGCAAAAACCCTCACAAATGCCAACGTGTTTCAGCTCCTTTGTGGCTGCAAAAGCCCTCACAAAATTTTGCTGTTTTTTTCCTTTTGTGAGGGCCAAGAGCCCTCACAAAATTAGTGTTTTCTTGTTGTGAACAATAAAGCTAGGCAACCAAAACTTGAAAGAAAATTCACATGTAACATACTGCAATTCATCCTCCTCAACCTAAAAAACAGACAAAAAAGTAGAAAGATACTTAAAGTTCGAATACCTGAAATTTGATGTGGCCTTCTGCCGTCACATTTTCTACTTTTAACGTGCAACAACCAACTGTATCTGCTTCTTCATCATCATGAGGAAATGTAAATGAGAGACAACTATACTAGATTTCCAAAAGTAGAGTTAATTTTAGCTACAACAAGCATCTGTACTAGAGAATATTAGGAAGTAAGTAGACTAGAATATCAACTGAATGCAAATTCGTCAAGCACATTCAGTAAAAATCATAAAATATTATGCCTTCCTACTTTCACAGCTCTTTAAAACGAACCAATTTAACTTAAATAGCACGTCTTTAGCATACTTTGACTTACAAATTACGTATGCATTCACAACTTAATATGCTTTAGTTAGTATATATTTATCCTCTTTTTAGCACATCTATATGTTATCTGGGGAGGGGGTGATTTGTAGTGAACAGATAAGCAATTATAAACCTTTCGTGGATTAAGAGTTCTTCGAACTCTGGTTATTTTCTTTTGTTTGCTGATTTCATCATTGTAAAGTTTTTTATTCATCACTTTCATTCAATAGAATTCCATTTTCATTATGTAAATTCTGGTTTCTATCGTATCCCCCAACTTACAAGCTATTTTTTAGAATTAAGTCCAACCCAAATTCTAAGACTCACAATGCCATTAATTATAAAAATTGTCGAGTAATTTATTGCCTCAACAAGAAATCTTATATTTTTAACAAAAGTCAAATAAAAAATAAGTATAAATATATTTTTAGTTTATATAAATATGAATCATTTTAATTTTAGTCTTTATAATTTTTTTTTCATAATATCTTTGTAAAATCTAAAATGTTTTAAAAAATTTGGTAACATGATTTTTTTTTTATTATTAAAAAATGTTGATGTGGTAATTTTAAGCAACTTGACATTAACTGACTTTGTAAATGTTGATGATTGGATAATAATTAATTATTAAAATATCAATTTAATTTGATTATTATTACTGTTTTATAAAAATAAGTATGTGACATATAACAATTTTGAGCTAAGAAGTCAAATCAACCTTTTATAGAAGTGAGACTTCTACATGAAAATAAGCTTGTGACACAACAAATTATGATTAAACTTTAAATAGGACGAGCGGAGAGGATGCAGATAACAAGATATATCAATCTTTAATCAAAGTTAAACTAATATTTAAAAATAAGTTTGTGACAAGTAACATTCTCTTGAATAAATTTTAAATTTTTTAACAAATTAAACTCAAACTTTGAAAAGCATAATTACGACCTCTAGTAAAAAAATAAATACTTCTTTCATAATAAAATATAAGTTAAAATGTACATGTAGCTAGTTCAAACCCTTTCATAGATTTGATCATTTATATAGCACCATGAATCGTTAGCCTTTTTGTGTTGGTTCGATTAAGACAACCCATCACTTACATATACTTATATACTTAAAAGTTTCTCAATCACCAACAATAAATTCAGTTTTGTTTTCTTCTTTTAATATCGTAATCATTCTAGTGAATTCTTTTGTCAATAATCTATTTTCAAATACGAGTTGAGCATACTCAGATATTATCAATCTCTTTAAATCATTATTGTGTAAACTCAAGACTATAAATGTTGTTTATTGTTTGAGTAGTTTGTAGAAAACCCTTTTATAGTTAAAAGCTAAATAGTAAAATCATTTCTAAAGATTGATAGGTGACCTGCTTAAATCTCTTTTTGGATGGAAATGAGTTGTTGTAACAGATCAAGGTTGATCTGAACAAATTGTGTAAAACCAAGAGTGTTGTAAGACCAAGAACGTTCTTTGTTTGAACACTTAATGGAGATTCTCATAGTTGTGATGAGTGGATGTAGCCCGAGTTAGGTGAACCATGATGTAACATTGTGTGATATATCTTCATTTATCCCTATTTACTTTCAGTCCTTTTGATTATCAAGTTAAATAGATAAGCTACATTGTTGATTTTAACTAACCAAGAATGTTTTCCGTTTTCTGTTTCTAGAACCAAGAACGTTCTTTGTTTTCTGTTTTCACAATCTTGAGTTATTTTCTTAAGTTTTTAACAAGAAATTTTAAATAGCTGAATTTACAATTCAAAACCTTTCCTTGTAAATTGAGATATCTACTTCAGCTACAAGAGTACTCTTGATAGACTCACTTATGTGAATGTTGAAGTGGAGCCGCTTTCTATGGAATTTTGAGGTAGAATTTCTAGAGTTTTCACTATACTAGGATAGACGTGCATGACTATTAATGCACGAGCTTTTGAGAATACACCTTATGTGAAGGTTGTGTGTGAGTTTGATGTCAGAGATCAAGTTCAAGATTATGAGTCACTCTTATTGAATCTAAATTTTACTTACTATGCAAAAGTTCAAATCACGAGACACATTTGTTTATGCACGATCTTTTAGAAGCGTTGGAATATAGAGCATGTTTATGTGTGGATTTAAAAATTGTTGAAGTCCCACATTAAAAAACTCATATTTTAAGTAGTTTTCAATGGTATAAATACTAAAATCCCACATTAGATAGAAAACACATGTGGGTTTGCTTCCTTATAATGAGTTTCAAACTCTTGTGAAAAGTACATCAAAGTTGGATGCATTTTCCAACTTTCTCTATTCTCTTTTTTCTATTTTGCTCGACTTATTTCTGAGCCACTTTTTCTCTTTATGTCCCT
The DNA here is from genome assembly GCA_037974835.1 of Cicer judaicum. Taxonomy (NCBI): domain Eukaryota; kingdom Viridiplantae; phylum Streptophyta; class Magnoliopsida; order Fabales; family Fabaceae; genus Cicer; species Cicer judaicum. Next base: position 378,395 of record JBBPBS010000214.1, on the reverse strand, counting down.
TCAATATTTATGAGTGGTTTTGTATCGTTGTGCCTTCGATTTTTAGAGTGATTATTATGTTGTAGTCCATTCAATTTTTAGAGCGGTTGTTATACCGGAGTTCCATCTGCCATAGTTCCGTCATTTTTTGTGTGTGGTCATAATACCACTATAAGCGATTTTTGTGCCATAGTCTTTTAGAGCGATTTTTTGTACAGTAATCTTTTTAATTTATGAGTGACCATAATATCATATTATTAAAAGTGTAATTCTAGAACTGTTTTCTTGTTGCAATGAAATAACATATAATAATAAGAGAAAAGCAAATAATTAATAGCCTCCTTCACTCTCATACACAATATATAAAAAGGTAGAACTAGTTTTCCACCTTTTTGAAACTTCAAAAGCTCCACCTCAAAGTATTTTCATATTTGTTTGAATCTTTATCTAGGAAGTCAAACTGCATTAAATGAATGATGATCATTATTACCCTAAGTATTAGCATTAAACAATAAGGCTAGGCAACCAAAACTTAAAAGAAAAATCACATGTAAGATCCTGCAATTCATCCTCCTCAACCTAAAAAACAGACAAAAAAGTAGAAAGATATTTAAGTTCGAATACCTTCAATTTGATGTGGCCTTCTGCCGTCACATTTTCTACTTTTAACGTGCAACAACCAACTGTATCTGCTTCTTCATCATCCTAAGGAAATGTAAATGAGAGACAACTATATTTGATTTGCAAAAGTAGAGTTAATTTTAGCTACAACAAACATCTGTACTAGAGAATATTAGGAAGTAGCGATGTTGTTAATCTCCTTTTAATTCAATTATTATTACTATTAAATAAAAATTAACAACTATAAACTTATCTTCAACCTAAAATCCAAGATCTTTCTTTGTTAACTGGAGACCAAGAACATTTTCAACCTAAAACCTACAAACTCATCAAACCTCACAAGGAGACCATGAACAGTAAGAGATGTTCCAGCCAAATCCTCGTTATTATCAGTGCTCCTTACAACTTGAAGCAACACTGGAACTGCTCCACCTTTAACAGCAAGTGTACAGTTTCCATGGAATTGAATAAGTTCAGCCAAATAACTCAAAAGGTGATGAGCATCACCAGAATCAAGAACAGTGTCTTCCATAGCCTTCACAAGCAACTTTTGAATTTTAGGTTGAAGATGAATTCATAGTTGTTAGTTTTTATTTAATAATAATAATAAAATTAAATTAATATTTTTAATAATTAATTATTATCTTATCAGTAACATTTATAAAGTTTACATGTGATCACTTAAAATTAGTCACTTCAACTGTTTTTAATTAAAAAAAATTACATTAAAGACTTTTTTTAAAATATTTTAGAATTTACAAGAATATTATCCAAAAACAAAATTCTAAAGATCAAAATCAAAATGATTAATATTTGCATAAATCAAATACATCTTTTAAACCTAAAAAGTAACTATTTGTGTTAATCGGGAGTATGATAATTGCGGCTCCTCTTGTCTCGATGTACTACTTCACACATCAACCAGCATCAAATAACGACAGCAATAAAGGTTAAGTAAACGAATAAATGAATAATAGACACTAATGATCACATCTCAAGCTAACTAAGAAAACGCCTCACAAAAGATCAGCTACTTCAGTTTTGGGACTGCCAACTGAATGCATGGACTCTGGTGCTGTGACGTAATTGCCGAGACCTAGGAGGACAGTTTCTTTCAGTGATTCCAGGGTTTTTTTTTTTAACTGCCCTATTTCTCAAGCCCTATTTCTCAAATTTGGTAATTACTCCATTTCTAAAGTTATATACCAAAATGTTTTCATTTTTTTTAAACTTTTCTACCCCACAAGTCGCCATTTGGAATGGCGACTTTCAACTGGTTTTTTTTTTTTAAAAAAAAAATTTTTAATTTTTTTTAATTTTTAGTAAATTTATATATATAATTAATTATTATAATTCATAAAATACATAAATAAATAAATAAATAGAAATTTTAATTATGAATTTTTTTTAGTAAATTTAAGTTTTAATTGGCATTTATTAAATAATTTTTTATTTAAAAAATATTTTAATTTTTATTAAAATAACAAAAGTAATATATATATATATATAACTAATATAATTCATAAAAATATATAAATAAAAATTTTAAGTTACCAAAAAATTTTAGGAAATTCAAGTTCGAAATGTCAATTTTTAAAAGGTTAGTTTTTTGTAAAAAATAATTATTTCAATTTTTGTTGAAATAACAAAAGTAATATATATATATATATATAATTAATATAATTCATAAAAATAGATAAATAGAAAATTTAAATTATGATAAAATTTTAGCAAATTTAAGTTCGAAATCCCGATTTCCCAAAGGTTTTTTTTAAAAAAAAAAGTTATTTAAATTTTTATTGGAATAACAAAAGTAATATATATATCTATATATATAATATAATTCATAAAAGTAGATAAATAAAAATTTTAAATTACGATAAAATTTTAGGAAGTCCAAGTTTGAAATGCCGATTTCCCAAAGGTTTTTTTTAAAAAACATTTATTTCAATTTTTATTGAAATAACAAATAGAAATTACACAAATAGCAATTTTTATAATTAATATAATTCATAAAATTACATAAATAGCAAATTTAAATTACGATAAAACTACACAAATAGAAATTAGGATAATTGACTAGAGCTGGCTGTTATATTTGGACAATATTTTCAAGTATGGCCAGTTAATCAACATAATCCACATTTTCTCGGTACTTTTTCTTTAACGTCCATTTCAGTTCTAATACGGGTACTATTTGGACGACCTTTTTTAATTCTCCGCATCATAGGATTGTGATACAATGTTTCACCTTCATATGTGGGCCAATATCCTTCATTAGGTATAGGTGGAAACTCTTCTTTGTAGATGTTAAATACGTTAACAACCTTGTACACGTAAGATATAAGCACTAAATAGTTTTGACGAGCATAAGAACATGCAGCTATGACATGTGAACAAGGAATATGTATAGCTTGAAATTTTCCACAATCACACCAATTGGTCGCACCTCTCTTGGGTTTACTGTTTCATGCACCATGAAAGAATAATGATTTCGGTCGAATTGCATGACTTGGTGAGTATTAGATTTACCAACTTCACATTTAATCTTGTCCATGCAATCGTCTGTGTATACTCGACCAGAAGCTAATGATGTCTGATGTTGTTGTCCCCTTTCTGCATATAAAACTCCCAATCTATAGTATGTTGATTGTACCAAAGCAGTGATTGGAAGATTGCGTGTACCCTTGAGCACTGCGTTGATGGACTTGGAAACGTTTGTTGTCATGTGTCCCCATTGTCAATCTTAAGAATAAGCCATAGTCCATTGTTATGGGGGGGATATTATCGATCCATTTTAAAGCTTCTGGATTTTCCATCTTGATTTCATTGCGGTAATACTTGAATGATGGCTCATTTAATGCATATCCTGTAAGAAATGATGTAAAAATTATCAAATATGATTAAGTGATAAATGGAAAATATACTAAGAAGAATTAGATCATTACTCAAACAAACGAGTTTTCTTTGAAGTCCCTTGTCCTTGAACTCTCTCATGAAATTTTGTGCAATGTGTCGGATGTAGTACACATGTGTTGACGGAGGATCATGCCAACCATTATTTGGATTATTATAAGCACTCTTAATGGTGCCATTGATATAGTTTTTAATATAGTTTTTTTTTTATATTTTATACTAAATTTCATTATATATTATAGTATGATTCATCTCATTATAATAACTTCAAATATATTTTTATTCTTTGCTTCTTTTCTTACAGGACTCGTCTCAAAATTTAAGAGCACTTAGTCATAAACACATTGCACCAAATTCTTTAATAATTCCATTGTTGAATGAAGCCGGGTTTGGTAACGTATCACTTATAGAAAGTTATAAAATAGATAATTCACTTATTACTGCTTTAGTTGAAAGATGGAGACTTGAAACCCACATATTTCATCTTCCAACGGATGAATGTACCATAACATTAGAAGATGTTGCGTTGCTTCTTGGCTTACGTGTTGGGGGTAAAGCTGTAACTGGATCAACTATGGTGTCATGGACATATGATTTTTTAGATTTGTTAGGAGTCATGCCACCTGAATCACAAAGAAAAAGGAATTTTATAAAATTAAAATGGCTGAGAGAAACATTTTCAATGTTAACTCCAGAATCATGTAACGAAGAAATAATTATACATTGTAGAGCATACATTTTACAATTGATTGGCGACATATTAATGCCTGACAAATCCCACAACAGAGTACATATTATGTTGTTGCACTTATTGAGAGATTTGCGAAAGACAGGAGAATATAGTTGGGGTTCAGCGTGCTTGGCAACACTTTATAGAGAATTGTGTCGTGCATCTGAACCCAGTGTTATATTGTTTGGCGGATGTTCACATCTACTTCAAACGTGGGCATGGTACCATATGCCGTTTCATGCACCAATAAGTAATTTTAAGCCTCGTTTTCCATTCGCAAAAAGGTAAATATAAAAAAAATATTATATTTATAAAACTATCAATTGATTCACTAACATATTATTATTTTGTTTTTCTTTTGCATATATTACCAACAAACTTATTATATATCAGTTTATCTGGAGGCCATATCTATGATTAACATACGATCATCCAGAAGACAATTGGCTATGGAATGCATCTACATATTTAATTTGTTTCTACATAATAGAAATGCATCAAACTAGAGTGAAACTACAATTTGGACTACCTCAAGAAATTCCACATCCTCCAAGGAACATGAAAAAGTATCATAAGGTAGATTTGCATAAACAAGTTAACTATAGTTGGGCATTATTCTACAAAAATGAGAACAAAGAGTGGAATGAACGAGAGAAGCATATTCTTCATGATCAACCTCTAAATGTTGAATTAAAACCAAGTTATGAATACATGGTTTGGTTTTGCAAAAATTCTAAACGATTTGTTTTTGTAGAAAACCAATTGGTTGGTCCTCGTGTCAATCCACCTCAACCTCCACCACAACCTTCACCACAATCTAGCCAACATTTTGTTCACCCTCAACCTCCACCGCAATCTAGTCAATTTTTTTTTCAACCCCGACCTCCACCACATTTTATCCAAGAATCAATGCCTAACACAACACAACAAAATCAATATTATATACCAACACCTCCTGACACTCAACCGCCTCCTCATACTTTTACCGACACACCACATCAATCTTACGGGTTCACGCCAGAGGAACAATTTAATTTTGACAGTCAACAACCACAACAAGAAGACAACCGTCGACTATCATTTGCATCAAGCGAAGAGGAATTGTTGTATAACACGTTCAACAGTCGTCATAATACACCTGAGTCTGCTACCCAGTTACTGAATAATGTGTCAACAAAATTTTCAACTTCCAAGCTTTGGGAATGCATATACTTAGTTGAATCAAATATCTAACTGGACTCAAGGTGGAAGTAGTTCTTCTGCAGCACTTCCACCTAGATATCCTCCACAGCAAGAAGCCGAAGATCAAGAGGAAGAAGAACAACAACAAAAAACTCGTGATGTACCAAGGCGTCGTCAAAATCCTGTACGTGTGAGAAAACCTAATGTGGTACTGGAGGCCACCTTAGACATTAATTATCGTAATTTTTGTAAAATTTATGATGTTTTTTATGATTAAATTATGTAATTTAAAGTTTTATGGTAATTTAAATTTTTTATTTATGTATTTTTATGCATTTTTATGAATTATAATAATTGTAATGTTATATATATATATATATATATATATATTATTTTCATTAAATTTTTATTTTTAAAAAAAGCTTTGAAAAATCAGCATTTCGAACTTCAGTTTGCTAAAATTTTATCATAATTTAAATTTTCTCTTTATCTATTTTTATGAATTATATATATATATATATATATATATATATATTACTTTTGTTATTTCAACAAAAATTGAAATCATTATTTTTTACAAAAAACTAACCTTTT
>JBBPBS010000214.1:341446-372178 GCA_037974835.1 Cicer judaicum | reverse complement strand
CTATTTATCTATTTTTATGAATTATATTAATTATATATATATATATATACTTTTGTTATTTCAACAAAAATTGAAATAATTATTTTTTACAAAAAACTAACCTTTTAAAAATTGATATTTAGAACTTGAATTTCCTAATTTTTTTTTTAATTTAAAATTTATATTTATCTATTTTTATGAATTATATTAGTTATATATATATATTACTTTTGTTATTATAATAAAAATTAAAATATTTTTTTTAAATAAAAAATTCTTTAATAAATGCCAATTAAAACCTAGATTTACTAAATTTTTTTCATAATTAAAATTTCTATTTATTTATTTTTTTATGTATTTTTATGAATTTTAATAATTAGTTATATATATATATATATTCACTAAAAATTAAAAAAAAAATTCAATTTTTTTTTTTAAAAAAAAACACCAGTTTGAGGTCGCCATTTGGGAAGTGGCCTTCCTTAAGGAAGTCGCCATTCCAAATGGCGACTTGTGGGGTGGAAAAATTTGAAAAAGAAAAAGGACATTTTGGTATATAATTTTGGAAAGGGGGTAGTTACGTGTATAAATTTGAGAAACAGGGCAGTTAAAAAAAAAAACCCGTGATTCCAACTGTTTCTGGGATTCCCTTTATCCGCACCTTCTCTTTCTAGTACTTATAGGCTGTCTTTCGGAAGTGGAAAAATGACAAAGTGTAAGTGTATTCTATAATATTAGGAATATTAATAATTGAGATGACAAGTTTATTGTCGAGAGCTGTTTCTGTTTTATATCTCTCAAGCACAGGGATTCAGTTACAGGAGTACAAGTAGAAATTTAGTTATATATGATTACTAATAGATATTTAGTTATATATGAATGCTAATAGGATTTGATGGTTTAATAATCTAATATATATATATATATATATATATAAAATGTATTGCGGACATATTTCAATTTAACAAAATATATATTTATCCTAATTTTTGAGATGGTGTTAGAGCTATCTGCGTTGCCTTTGGGAGTCTCGCTTCTGCATAAATTTGCTACCTTCATTGCGGTTTATTTTTTCCCTGAAACCATAGCCGCCTTAATTGTGGCCCTTTTTGTTGCCTTTATTGCAGCAACTTGAGATATCTTTTTCTTTTTGGCCTATTTGATGTCATAATGTGTTCAATATTCACATCTGTGTCAGACCTTCGTTCACAACTGTTTTCAAATAGATTGTAAATCGGTGGTTTCTCATTTCATTTTGGGGGTTCACTTTTTAAGCGGATCACTTTTGTTTGTGGATCGTTTGTGGGTCATTTGAAGCTCACACAGTTTTTTGCTTGCACTTTTCTGTTGCGGCATTATAACACACTTACAATTTGTGGATATTTTTTGAATGTTTGAAGTTTGCTTTGTTTGAGTGAGAAATATTCTCCATGTGTTCTTTTCTTAGAGTGTGAGAGTTATTATTATTATTATTATTATTATTATTATTATCATATTTGTTAGAAGCAAACACTTAAAGTTCCAACCTTTTGTATTCAATCTGATAGTGATTTAGTTCCTTCTTCAATCTGGGGTTGTCAAATTGTTAGAAGAAGACTTGGCTTGTAGGGTTTAGAGTTTAGGTGTTTTGTAATTCAAGGTTTTTGAATTAGTAGATTAAAGCATTTTGAATACGTGGACTGGATGTAGCCAAGTTAGTGGTGAACCAGGATAAATCTATGTGTCAAATTATTTATGCTTTCATTGCTTGCTGCCTTTGAATTCGATTGCTTCTACTCCAAGTAATTCACCAAAATTGAACTAGTTTTTTTATTTATTTATAAATTATCAAAAAGGTATCAACTTTGGCAAACACAATTCAACCTCCTTTCTTGTGTTTTCACCTTTAATTAGCATTAGAGCTCGACCTCAAGGTTGAGCACTTTACAATGTTTGAGAATAGATCCAAGGGTTCAATATCTCTAGATTCAGTGAAGAAGCTTCTAGAGGACACATCAGCAGACCACATTTGCTTGATGGAGAACATTTTGAATATTGGAAAGATAGGTTGAGGATTTTCTATATTTCATAAGATTCTAAACTTTGGAACTTGGTGGAAGATGGTTATATTGCTCCGAAGAATACTGATGGTATTGAAATTCCAAGAAATGGGATGATTATTGGTTAGAAGAATATGTACAAGATGCATCATAAGTCCAGAACATCCATGACAAATGCAATCACCTTCAAGGAGTTTGACAAGTGCACCAACAAGGAGACATCAAATAGTATTTATGATAGTGTGATTCTGACCCATGAATGAAGCAAGCAAGTTTAAGAAGCAAAGGCCAACCCCCTAGTCAAAATGTATGAGTTGTTCAAGACAGAAGAAGATGAAGAAATTAAAGCAATGTTTTCCAGATTCCAAATCCTAGTATCAGGACTAAATGTACTTAAGAAGAGCTATACTATTGTTGATCATGTGAAGAAAATCCTTAGGAGTTTGAAAAGCAAGTGGAGACCTAAGATCATTGTCACTTAAGAAGCAAAATATCTAAATACTTTTAAACTAGAAGAATTAACCAACTCTCTAAGATCACATGAATTGAGCTTGAAGAAGATAAGCCCAAGAAGAATAACGAGACTCTAGCCTAGAAATCCAAGTAGAAGAAGGTTCTAAAGGAAACATTAGAACCAGAGGATAGTGATTCAGATGATCAGAATCTAAAATCAAAGGAAGAGGAGATTTCCTTCATATATAAAAGAATTATGAGAATGTGGCACAACAAGGGAAATTTTTCCCTTAGAAAGATTCCAAACAATCTAATAGAGAAAGGAATGAAAATTTTAACAAGAAAAACATTATCTGCTATGGATGCAATGAACCTTGACATATCAAGTCAGACGGTCCAGATCTAGAGAAAAGGAAACACTAGAGGAAAGATTTCAGACCCAAGAAGGATAGTTTGATGGCTAAATGGAATGATTTTGATGAATACTCTTATGGCTCTGATGGCTCACGCGAAATTTGCCTCTAGATCCAACCCAGATTATTACTGTCGCGTCCGGTTTGCCTGCGAAAAAGAAGTCACCACCAATTTTATTTTTCCAAAAGGGAAAAATAGATAAAACCTAAAATCAAGTTCTTGAACCAAAAACATGGATTCGGAAGTCGATTACGAATAGGAAAAGTAATATTAACCTACATTGTCTATTAAATTAATTATCCTATAATTAATTTTATATATATTATTTATTTAATTATTTATTTTATCCTCTAAAAGATTTAAAAAAAGGAAAATAAATTATTTTCATTAAAAAAGAAAAAAATTATTAAATAGGAAAATCAAAACACACGTAGTTTTTGGGTAAAAAATATTTATGTGTTGTCTGATTTTTATTATTACTCTATTTTAATTGCTTTTTATTATGATAATAATTTTATGCATATCCAAAAATAAAAAATACAATAATAATAATAATAATAATAACAATGAAAAAAAGACGTGAATTTTCCGTTCACGGATTGTATCTTTTAATTTTTTTAAAGTAAAGAAAAATTAATTTTTGTTAGAAGACAATATAACATTGTGGTATGTGAATGAAACAGATAAACGCGACCGTGAAACAACCTGTTAAAGGATTTGCTGGTGCATTGTAGGGTCTCTCGCGACACAAAGGCCACCAACAATTTGGGGGTGAGTCATGTCGTGCAGCGAACGAGGATGAATTTCATCCGGCTGTAGCAACTATTAATTCTAATCCTAAAAGAAAAAACTATTTATTCGTTGTTATAATTTTTTTGAGTTATTTAATAAAGACGTGATATGAGTTTTCTATTATATTACATATGGTGAAATTTGTGTTCTTGGCGATGGGTTTATAAACTTCCTTCAATTATATATATATATATATATTTAGTAATTTATGTTGTAAAGATAACAATTTTAAGAAAAAACAACTTTAGAAAAATAAAAATTTAACATATGAGTTTCTTTTTTTGTATAAACAGAAAAAGAGAAAAAAAAAAAAAAGAATATTTTTAAAGGGATGCAATACAATGACTAATAAGAAGAAAATTAGGGAAATAATAAGAAAGTGATACTTACTATAAATTTGTTTTGCTGGACTAATTTTTCCAATATCAGATTCTCTATTCCTCATTTTTCTATTAGGTTTTTATTTTTATTTTTACTCAATAGTGTTATCTCCTTTCTATTCTTGATGTCGATTATTTATAAATATTTTGGGTGTAGGTTACAAAATACAAGAGAATAATTGTAATTTATCACCATTTTTATTACCATTAATATGTTTCTTTTCGATTTATTTTCTTTCAATTGATCACTAATTCTTATTATCATTCATTGATTCATTTCATTTCAGTTTCTTTTCATTCCATTGATTACTATTATATTGATTTTTATTACCATTGATTCATTTATTTTTGATTTCTTTTCATTCAAAAGATGACTGTCAACTTATTTCTTTTCATTCAATTATATACATTTTATTATTTTATTATTTTATATGTTTTAGAAAATAGTGAAAATTTCTGAAAAGAATCAGAGGCAAACATAAATCAAAATCATCCATGATTTTCTAAAATTTAAAGGCCTAACTAATTTTTTTTATCATTGCTATTATTTTATTTTATTTTTAAAAGTATCAAACAAAATTAGGTGTCAATAATGACTTTAGAAGTGAATCAACAAATGAATAAATCGAGTTATTTTCTGACCCTTACTCGATCTAATTTAATTACTGCTATAAATTATTTTTAAAATAAGAATCACAAATTTTCTATAAAATAGAAAACACTTAGAAAAGAAAATGCAAACCTAACTAAAAATGTTAATGTGTTAAATAATCAAAGTGTTGAATTTAAAACAACAAATACAACTCTGAAAAATTGATATTATTGAACTTAAAATAGAAAATCAACTCTAAAAACTAATACTGTTGAACTTAAGGCTGAAAATCTAACTCTGAAAAATAATCATAGTTCAACATCAATTGAAAATACCACATGTAACTCTACTAAGCATGAAGAAGTATTTTAAGATTTTCTTGCTAATGATATGGAAAGAAGCAAATATGTTTTCTATAATTTATGGAGTTAGTAGAAATCGTAAAAGAGGTCTAGGATTTGATGAAACTGTAACTGAATCTAAACCTATTGCCTCTGATATCTTGTGTACTGTTTTCTCTAAGAAAGGACACTCAAATTCATCTTGTCCCATGTTAAATACAAGAAATCTTTAAATACTAACAAAATTGTCTTTGTTGCATATGTCTTTAGCAATCAAGTTAAAACAACAATCATGATACCTGAATAGTGGATGTTTCCGACATATGACGAGAGAAAAGTCTATGTTCCAAGAACTAACACATAGAGTAGTTTGTATTTTAGTCCGTTAATTTTGTAGTGGTTTTAATACCATTGTCCTTTTAGAGCAATTTTTATGTCGTAGTTCTTTTGATTTATGAGCAGTCAAAGTACTATATCATGGGTGGATTTTACCACCATATTGAGAGTGTTTTTAACCTCCATATTTAAAGTTTAATACTACAATAGTTTTCTAAGATGCAATAGAACTCTAATACAATTTGTCTGGGCTATTTTATCCTAGGGACTTTTTGGTTGATAGTCTGTCTTGAACAATTTGGATAATGTCACAATATCTTAAAGAAAGCAACCTAGTCTGCGACTCAACCTAGTAATATATTTGGTGGCTGAAATTTTTTTTAAAATAGTTTTTCGAAACTAAAAAACAACAATATTAAGACGATTCTTCATGTCGTGTCAATTGAAGAAATTACTGGGTCAGGTTTTGTTGCTTTTGATTTCAATAAATCGTTTTGATTTGAGGGGTATCACTTTAAACGATGGCAACAAATTATGTTATTCTTCTTAACTATGAAAAAAGGTTGCCAACATTCTAAAAGATGATATTACAGCTGTCACAAAAACATATGAACAAACTAAAAAGGATAAGAAAATTGCATAATTAACCCAATATAAGGATAAAGAAAGAATTATATTCTTAATAGACTTGCTAATGATCTTTATGTTTACTATAGTTTCAGAAATAAGAAGAAAAAAAATTTGCTTATAGTTTTCTTCTAAATAAGGCAAAGTTTACTACTCTATAGAGCATATTTGTACATCTTTTCTAAATATCATATTTTTGTTGGAAAATTGTACACCATTGATGGCATGTTTAAATTAAATGTTAAAATCAATAAAATGTCACCGCTTACATATTGTGTAATTTTAATATTTGGCATGTTAGACTATGTCATTTGAACAAACATGTGATTTCAAACTTAAGTAACTTAGGTTTAATTCCAAGGTTATCTTTAAATCATTTTGAAAATTTTAATTTATGTAGTCAAACTAAAATAACAAGGAGTTCACATAACTCAGTAGTTAGAGAATCTGAACCTTTAGATTTAATACACTATGATATATGTGAACTTGATAGGACTTTAACAAGAAATTAAAAACGTTATTTTATCACTTTTGTTGATGATTGTTATGAATATACTTTTGTATATCTAATGAAAAATAAATATCAAGAGCTCGACATGTTTAGCATCTTTGTAATTGAAATTAAAAACCAATTCAGTAGAATGATTAAGAGGTTTCGTAATGATATAGGAATTGAGTATGATTCTAGTTTGTTTAACGAATTTTATAAATTGCAAGAAATTATACATGAAACATCTACACCAAATTTGCCTAAAATGAATGGTAAAACTAAAAGAAGTAATGAAACTTTAATTGAACTAATTGCTATTATGCGTAACACTAGTGTTGTATCTCATTGTTGGGAGAAAATTTTATTGACTAGTTGCTATGTTTCTGAATAAAATTTCTAAATCTAAAAACAAAACATCTCCTTAACAGATTTTAAAGAAAAAGACAACTGAACTTGTCTTATTTATGAACTTGGGGATATCTGGCTTATGTTAGAATCCTCGATCCCAAGTGAGTTAGCCTCGTGAGTAGAATCTATGAATGTGTATTCATGAGATATGAAGTAATATAAAAGCATATAGGTTTTTTTTACCTAAATACAAAAGTGACCATAGAGTCAAATGATGTTGACTTCTATGAAAATAAATTCCCTTTCAAATCGAGAAATAGTGGACACAATGAACCAAGTCAAGTTCTTGTGATAACGAGCACTAAAAGCAACAAACTAGATGAAACAAACCTTTAAAGAAGAAAGAGCTATATAATTGCAATTGATTATAGACCTATTATACGGCCTATACCTTAAAAGAGGATCTTGCAAATCTTCAAGAAGCTTTGTCATCTTTGGATACAGATCTAAAGCAAGAAGCTATAAACAATAAGATGGATTATCTAGAGTCTAACAAAACCTGACATTTAGTAGACTTGTCTCCTGGTTGCAAACTGATAGGTTGTAAATGAATATTCGAAAAAAAACAAAAATCCAATGGCACTGTTGTTAAATACAAAGTTCACCTTGTAGCCAAAGGTTTTAGACAAAGAAAATATAGATTTCTTCGACACTTTTTCACCGGTCACTAGAATTACATCCATTTGAGTATTCATTTCATTAGTTGTTATTCATAACTTGGTGATACACCAAATGAATGTCAAAACAACTTTTTTAATGGTGACTTAGAAGAAGAAATCTATATGGAACAACTTGAAGGTTTTATGATTCATGGAGAAGAAAACAAGGTATGTAAGTTAGATAAATTTATGTATGGTCTTAACCAAGATCCTAAGAAATGACATGAAAAGGTTGATAACTTGATTATATCGAATGAGTTTAAAGTGAATGAAAGTGACAAATGTATTTATTACAAATCTAAAAATGACATTTTTACTATCATATGTCTATATAGAGAACCTACTCATATTTGGTTCAAACATTCATGCTGTAAATATTTTGAAATCATTGTTGTGTAACAACTTTGATATGAAAGACCTCAGAGAAGCAAGTGTAATCCTTGGTATCAAGATTTCTAGGTCAGAATAGGGAATTCCTTTGGATCAATCTCATTATACAGAAAAAAAATCCTAAATAAACTACAAATATTTTAACAGTAACGCTTCTTGAACACCATATGATCAAAGTGTAAAACTTTTCAAAAACACTGAAAGTGTTAGACAAACATAATATGTAAGAATCATTGCCAGCCTCACCTATACCACTGATTGTACTAGACTCAATATTGCCTACATCGGTGACTATTGTGCAGGTTTACCATTAGACCTAGTATGGAGCATTGGCACGCTATCGAGAGAATCACGAGATACCTTAAAAACACCATGAGGATATAGTAATGCTGACCTTGAAGGATATAGTAATGTTGATTAGAACACTTTATCATATGACTCTAAAGCAACAATGGCTATATTTTTAGTATAGTCGGTAGTGTTGTATCTTGAAAATAGAAGAAACATACGATATTGGTTCAATCCACTATGGAGTTTGAAACGATATCACTAGTTACTGCTAGTGAAGAACCAAGGTGGTTGAGATCCCTTTATGGAAAAAATGTAGGTCAATTGTGTTGATCCACTACGATAGTACCACAGCTATTGCAAATATTGAGAATCGTTATTACAATGGTAAAAGAAGACAAATACGTCATCAATACAACAATATTATAGAGTTAGTTTATAAAGTAGTTGTTATAGTGGATCATGTACGCACTAAATTTAGCAGATCCTTAGATGAAAGTATTAGGAAGAAAGAAAGTCCTAAATACACATAAAAATATGGGACTATTGCGTATAGAGTCACCCACGATGGTAACCTGACCTAAAAGACTAGAGATCTTAAGAATTAGATTCAATGGGTAATAACAAGTCGTGAAGTGAAATGTGATGGGCATGCTATTATGAATCAGAGAAACATGATTCTTGAAGCAATGATAGAATGAGATATTAGAAACTCTTAATGAGATATATACTCTATGTGGAGTGGAGTACCTAACTACATGAGTGGTTTTGATAGACTCAATCATAGCGTTTCAGCAAGTGTACTGAGTCATTGCGAGTAATAATTAAAACGATAGTACCGAGTTTCGAACTCAATGATTGCTTTTTACTATTGAATCATATTTAATTACGAAAACTAAACATAAAGTTTCTAGATTGATTGAAGTAATATTCAAAATTA
Source organism: Cicer judaicum (assembly GCA_037974835.1). Classification (NCBI taxonomy): domain Eukaryota; kingdom Viridiplantae; phylum Streptophyta; class Magnoliopsida; order Fabales; family Fabaceae; genus Cicer; species Cicer judaicum. The sequence continues at coordinate 363,050 of JBBPBS010000214.1, read as the reverse complement.
ACAACAGTAATAAATTAATCCTTTATAATAAGAAGAATGTCAGAGATGCGTTTCACTTCACATCCAACCTTGATTTCTAATTTAGTCCTAGTTACTAAATTCTTTTATTGAATTATTACCGAATTCTCTTTATTATTCTTGTCTTATTGTCTTGGTGACATAACCTTTAGTTCCAAAGTAACTCCTTTTTCCTTAGTGGATTTAAGATTACAATTAAGTTTTGCGGTACAAGAATTATCTTTTTAAACTACTGCCTTAGCAACATATTTAATTGGTTTCATGACCTGCATCTATCCATATACTACAATATTATGAATTTCTCATCTAAAGCATTCGTCAAGTCCACTTTCGTTTCAAAATACAAATCATAGAACAATTCAATGTGATCAAGCAATAAAAAGCATTAAGCACATAGATGAGAAAAATAATTTAATAAACTCATTCATATAACTAGAAATCAAATCAGAAAAATGAGTTTCATCTTGTTTCACTCATCACTAACAAATAGGGTTTAGTTACTCATGACAGAGATACAAAAGATAGAGATTAAATAAGAATTACAAGAAGGATTCACAAATGATTATTTTTGAAACTCCTCCAATGGTGTTAAGAACAGTCGTATCTGAGTTTCTCTACTAGGGCACAAATCTTCCAACGTCCCAATAATCAAAAAAACCCATAGAAAGTGATAAAAAAAATGCATTTTTATACATTCAGTAGCGGGCCATGCGCCCCAGGCGCGGAATTTATGCTTCAAGCGCAATTGGACATAGTCAGGAAGGCCGAAATGCGTCCTAGGAGCATGTTTTGCGCTTCAGGCGCACACTATCTGTTGTCTGACATTTATTGTATTTTTCTCCCCTTTCAAGTTTGAATTTGGTTACAGTGTCTTCGTGAAATTGTAGCTATGGACATCTACAACTCTAGATATGGTTGAAATACTCCACATAGATCATGTTGATTTCTCACCAAAATTCAACACTGCACTAAAACAAAGAAACAATGCAAAACTACGAAAAAAATCTCCACTTAATCAAGGAAATAAGAACATAAACATTTCATTAAATTCAAGAACTAAAATCAACAAATATATCAAATAACTCCTTAAATGAACTAATGATTAAAGATAAATAAGATTAAAAACAATGAAAAATATGCGTATGATGAATATTCATCACTCACCTATATGAAAGTGAAAGTGGGGCCACTTCCTATGGAATTTTGAGATAGAACTCCTGTAACGCTCACTATATTGATATAGATGTGCAAGACCATTAATGCACGAGCTTTTGAGAATTCACCATATAAAAAGGTTTTGTGTGAGTTTGATGTTAGACATATAGTTCAAGACTACAATCACTCTTGTTGAATCTAAATCTTACTTACTATGTAAAGGTTCAAGTCAGAAGATACTTCTACTTATTCACAATCTTATAGGAGCGTTTAACGCTAATTTAGAAACTTTTTTTTTAATTCAAGTGAAGGATTTTTGGAACATAGAAAGTATGTCAATATGTGAATTTAAAAATTGTTGAAATTCCAAATTGAAAAGTTCTCATATATTGAGTAGTTTTCACCTCTATAAATACTAAAATTCCACATTGGATATTAACATATAAAAAGCATATCAAACTCTTGTTAAAAGCATATCAAAGTTGGATCCAATTCTCAATTTTCTATCTTCTCCCTCTTATGTTCGATGCACTTCAGAGCCACTTCTCCCCTTTCTTTATGTACCTTCAATTTTTGAATGGTCATAACACTATGGTCCTTTTTAGAGTGGTTTATGTTGTAGTCCCTTTGTTTTAGTTGTTCTAGTACCATTGTCATTTTAGAGTGATTTTTGTGTCATAGTATTATGATTTATGAGTGGTCAGAGTATCATATTACGACTGACTTTAATTGTCATAATTTTAGAATGATTTTCTACGACGCAGTAGAACTCTAATACAGTTTATTTCAACTGTTTTATTATGAAGATTTCATGGTTGACAGTTTATCTTGCACAATTTAAGTAATGCTACGAAACTTCCTAAAGATAGTGACTTAATATGTGACTCTACCTAGTAATATCTTCGGTGGTTAAAATTTATTTTGAAATAATTTCTCAATGACGTCATCCACCTTTAAACTTTGATTATTTTAAACTTAAATGCGTATTAAGAAGTAATAAATTTAGATTGATTTAGTTTTTTTTATTCTTTATTTATTAAGTAAAAATAAAATTCACTTTTTGAAAACCAGTGAAAGCTACTTGAGCTCTACATAGCTTCGTATCAGATGACGTAATAAACGCATAAATAAAGCCATTATTATTGATATAGCAAATACTAAACCGTCCATGACATCACAACAGCCCAACCAACCTAAAATAAGTACAAGTAATCTATATGGTTCTGTTCATTAATTAAGATTATCATATGCATACATAGATATCTGTTTGTTTGACTTGGATGTAGTAATTCAACTTAAAATTATCATCAAGGTTTTATATTAGAATTGTGATTGTTGGTATTAATGTTGAAAAATACAATAAATTCGGCCGCAGTTGCTGTCATAATGAGGTTTAGCAATTAAAAATCGTGATTATTGTGGTTGTGGTTTATATGAAAATATATTATATTAGTTAAAATGATATACAGCCGTGCAATTGACCAAAGCACCATATACAAATAAAAGAAAAGAGGGCCAAAATTTGGATAGGGGGGCAAACCATTATTACATTTTGACTAACTTTTTTTTTATTTTAATTTTTGTAAGTATTTTTCTTTTCGTTTTGACCTTTAATTTTACTTTTATTAGCTAGTTAAGTTGATTTTTTCATTAATTTCAATAAAAAATTATTAAGTTTTGTCATCTTCTTTCTCTTACTCATCTTCAAGTTCATAAATCTAAAAATTTATGATCTCATTTAATTTAAAATAAAAAATAATCAAACCTATAAACTTCAAACTTATAATCTTTCAAATCCATAATTTCCATACACAAATTCATAATCTTTTAAATTGAGAAAAATGAAAAATTCCTACAAACTTTTTTCTTTTTTAGCATACATACATGTCCTAATTTTAAAAATTAAACCATAATAAAAAGAATGTACAATTTTAATAATTAAAAAAAAGGTAAAATAAGTTTTTAATCACTGTAAGTTTTCAGAATTTTATTTTTTAGTCCATATAAAAATATTTTCAACTTTTTAGTCCATAATTTATTTTATTCACCTTTAATTCATATAATTAAAAATCTCACAACTTATTGTTCTTATTGATTCAACAAATTTGACATTTCATGAAACTATTTGTGAACCTCAGATAAGAGATCTTGATTATTATCATGTTTGTGTAACTTAACAATTTAAAGTTTTGTTGACTCAAATTGATGGTAATAATTCAAATTCTCAAGATTGTTTTTTGTTCAATACTTGAAGAATGCATATTTTAGATTTTTGTTCAATTTCAATTTGTAAGTTATGGTTTTAAAAGATTATGGGTTTGAATGTCATGATTTTTTTGAATTTTTAAATTATATTTTTAAAGATGAGTGAGATAAATAATTTGACAAGACTTAATATTCTTTTAAAAAAATTAACTAATAATTAAAAATATGATTAAAGTATTAAAATAGAAAAAAAAATAGTGAAGAGACTGCATTGAAACCAAAACATAAGATAAAGGCTAAAAGAGTAATTTATCTTACATATTTATTTTAGAAAAACAAAAAAATAAAAGAGTAATTTATCTTACATATTTATTTTAGAAAAACAAAAAAAAAAATCCAATTGATCCCTATACTTAATTTTACATTAATGGGAAACTAAATAATCCATAATGATCATGAGTTGTTTAAGGCAAGGATTCTTGAAGGGGTAAGAAGTTGATAAGAAGAACGAGAACGGTAATTTCCACGAAAAGCACAACCTTGACGAGAATTCATAACTTCACTGTCCATTTCCATCAAAACCTTGAAAAAAACATCAACATTACAAGGTAGAGCCAAAGGTCCTTGACTACTATAACCGTATTCTGTTTCAGCTTCTTCAAGTAAAATCTTGAACAGAGGGTGGTTACAATATTCTGTTTTTATAACAAACTTTTGCATCTGTGGTCCCACATACACACAGAAATATCCTTCCGGGACCACAACACTTCCTACTTTCTTTTCACCCTTTTCTTCTCCTCGACGAATAGGCCATGATTTACTCCTTGTTGTTGTTGGATTCATTATTGATGATGTATATTTACTCTTGTACCCTCCTCTTCCTATGGACTTGCATCTCTCCCATGTTTTTGTGATCATCATGCCTAATTTCTTGTTCACTTTTCCCTTCATATGGCTCTTGCTATCCATATTTTTTTTTATTTGAAGGAAATGGAAAAGATTGATATGTTATTATGTGTGGAATTAGTTATAGAAAAAGATAGAAAGTGTATCAACCTCTATCATAAACCAAATTAAACATGACTTGGCTCCTTGGCCTCATTGTGTTGCTCATTTCTATGCTAATTCACTTAAGCAACAACACTATAATTATTATGACCAAAAACATGAGGAGTTCAAGATGAAAAGGTTCAAAAGAGTAAGAATATGATAGTAATCAATCACCAACGTTAATTCAATTCAAGGAAAGAAGAAGAAGAAGTTATCATAAATGGAGTTTTTTTTGTGCTATCTTAACCTGCCTCTTGGACAAATCATCTCATATTACACCAGGTTTTAAATAAAGAACTAATTAATTATTGTTTAATTTTTTATTTATGGAAACCATAGGTTATTATATGATAGATTATGTTATACATTATTTCTTATTTAGTGGATTGATTAATTTATTTCAATTAGTCAACGCTGTGTTTTCTTTCCTTCAATAGTAATAATAATAATTATTATTATTGTTATTATTATTTTTGTCTTCGTTCGCTCACAAATGAAAATTGGACACGGTGCATTTACTTTGTCCACGCGTGTATATATGAGCAATGGTATTTGTTCAGGACAAAACTGACGAAATGAAATTAATCAACAAAAGAGACACACTAACCATATATTATGTAAATTTAAAGGGGAAATTAAATTACAAGATTATCTTAAATAACACTAATACTTTCTTTAATTTTGAAAAAATATTTATCTCTATCATATTTACTTATATCAAATATTTTTTTATCATACTTGCATCTATTCATGTTATTAATTATATAAAATAATTAGAATTTTTATTTTAATTTATAAATGTAGGATTATATATATGATGTTTGTATAATAATACTTACATCTATTCATGTTATGAATATTTATTTTTACTAAATAAATGATATTTAAAATTACAATATAAATCGGTCGAAATTACATCAATCAACAATATAATTTAAAATCGTTAAAATAAAAAAGAATAAATATACAAACAAATATTTATAATATAAAACAGTAAAATATCAATAAATGTAAAAAAACTTATAAATATAATAAATTTATTGTGTCATAAATACTTATGTTTTCAGAATTTTGCAATGTTTAAGACGACTAATAGATAAAAAAGTCAGTTATTTAAATAAAATAAGATAAACGATTTAAACGAGTGATTTTAAAAATAAAAATTAAATCATCATTCTTACAAGAAGAAAAGAGAAATTGAACCATACAGAAGAAGTGTCGGTTTGTGGTTCATGCCCTAGATAATGAATATTTATTTGTTATTATTTTATATGAATATAAAACAGTGAAGAAATCAAGCATGTATGATACGTAAAAACATCCATTATTTAATGTATGTTTAAAACTTAACGGTCTTTGTCTTTTCTCTTTGTCCTTTCTCTTTTATCAATTAAAGAAGGTGGGTTTGAGATAATTTTTTATTTAAAATTATTTATATTATTATTTTTATTTAAATAAATAGTTTTTTTATATAGATATGGTTTTTTTATTTTTTTTAATTGTAATATTGTTTTGTTTGTCGTTTCAACTCAATACGATTTTTTTTTTCTATTTTTCGCTTTTATTTAATTATATTTATAGGTATTTTTACAATATTATTTTATGATTTAAATATGATAAATTTATTTGTAAATTTATAATTTTTAATTTTAAAAAGTTTGAATTTATATTATTTTCGATATATTCTATTAATTATATGTGAAAGAATTTTAGGAGAATAAAAGTGTAAAACAGCCTATCACAAATTTGGTTACTTCATCTACTTAAATAAAAAAATCATTATGTTACTTTTCGTGACATCAAACATTTTGTTTTATTAACAGTTTTTAATTTCACATATTTCACATGTTTCAAAATAAATTTTTTACATTTGATAACTTAAATGTGATATTGACGTAGGTTATTATTTTCCTTTATTATATTACTTCCTGTGCGCAACCACTTACAACATCCTCTCTATTTTCTTACTTGTAAAACTTAAAGTTTGACAAATGCAAACAAATATTTATTCAGCAGTCAAATGACTAATTAAAGTCATGCTATATATAATATATATATATAGAGAGAGAGAGGGTATTTGGTTTAGGGAAACGGTGATAAGCCACCTATGGTGGCCGGGGCAGAAATCTAAGCAGGCATGGTGGAAGAGATTCAGTTGGAGAAGATGAAAGCCCTTTTAGAAAGAATGAATAGGAAAATTAATATGTTATTTAAAATAAGATTTTTAATCTAAATTATCTATTTTAATCCAACAGCTAATAAATATTCTTCTCGTTCTCACGGAAAAACAAAAACCAATCTCACTTGATTTGGCCCCAAATTTCTTAGTTACAATAGACGTAAAAAATTTTGCCATAAATTTTTTCTATTATATCATTTTTTATAAACTTTTTTTATAAAAATATTCTACTATAAAATTAATATATTAAAATATTCTAATTTTGATTATTTATGACCACCTAAATACCTTCGACCTTACATCTAGGAGGTCGTCGATGAAGGTGCAAACACGAGAAGGGAAGTTGTATTGTGTTTGTTAAAGTTCATAACTTTTTAATAATTTATAAATAAATAAATAAACTAGTTGGATTTTTGTGATTTACTTGCAGTAGACGCAATCGGATTTAGAAACAAATAATGAAAACATAAATAATTTGACACGTATGTATTTTAGTTCACCACTAACTGGGCTACATTCAATCCCCTCATTCAAAATACTTTAATCTACTAATTCAAATACCTTGAATTACAAAATATCTAACCCTCCAAGTCAGTCTCCCATAACAGTATGACAACCTCAGACTTTTGAGGAACTAGCCACATTGACCCTACAAGTAAAGTTTTCTCCTAACAACCTCGTAGAAGAAGAAACTAAACAACCATCGAGTTGAATATAAATGATTGGAACTTTAACTATTTGCTTCTAACAAAACTGATAATAATAATAACTTTCACACTCTAAGAAAAAACACTTAGAGAATATTTCTCATTCAAACAAGTGTTTCTTTCTTTGAACTCTAATACTGCTCTTTTCTGTTTTTCGATGATTTTCTTCTTCATCATTGAGTATCTATTTATAGTTAAAATTTGGACTTTAATTTATTCATTGTTTAATTCTGAATTGTATTTTGTTCAAATTGAGTTTGTAAATTTTTCATATTGATTATGTTCCTATTTTGCTAAGATTGAGATTATAAATTTTTTAGATTGATTATGTTCTTATTTTGTTCATATTGTGTTTGTAAATACTTCAGATTGATTATATTCATATTTTATTGTAAATAAATATTGATAAAACCTTCTTCAAATCTTGACCATATATTCTTTCATACTATTTGAAGTCAAATATATTATTCTCATAAAATACTTTTGTTATCATCAAAACTCTAAATATAAAATCAACTTGATTCCAACAGCCGAAATCGTCTAGTTCTTTGAACGATTTGAGGTTGTTGTGGTTCATCCTCGATTATGTTCTTCATCGTCGTTCCTAATTATTGGAGGTGTATATTGTTCGAGTTAACACTAAATGCCACTAATTTTTTCTTGATTGTTATGTGTGTCATGACACTTACTACTATTTATATAGTAATATGAAGTATTTTAATTTATTATGTGAATTTATTTAAAGCATAATAAAGTGCTTTAAATAGTTAATTTTTTTTAATGGAACACTAAGTGTGACTTAATCGTAAGATCGTATTAAGCATAATGACACTATTATTAAATTCTCTGTAGTCAAATTTTACTGTTAAATAGGACAACAACAATAATGCGTAGAGACTATTATGTGAGTAGACTATTAATCACATATCATGGATCATAAATATGAGATATCAATTCTTCACATAGGAATAAATATTATGACTAATATTTGTATTAAATTGATTCACTATGAGAACATTACATAATAGTTATGCAAGTGTCATTAACTATTGTCATGTGACCATAGCGAGTAGTCCTTCAACTTGAAGTCACTACAATCACTACTTGGAGAGTTGCATACTTTAAAGCCATCAAACATTATTTGTAACATTGAAATGTTAATTTCACTAATAACATTGAAATGTTAAATTGTATAATAACATTGAAATTGAGAATAAGTTTAGAGGACTGATAAAAGATAAACAAAAAAATGTGTGTTAATTTTAGATGGCTTATAAAAAGATAGGAAACTATTATATATGATTTAATATATAGTTGTAATGTGTATGTTTTTCTATTTGTACCTTCTATTCATTTTTAAAGAAATCCATATACTAATCAATTGAAAACAATTTGTGTGTAGTTGGAATATCTATGTTGTTGTTTGAATTTTACACAATATAAATACGATGTGTTAAATTGCAAAAAAAACTTGTATTTTCAATTTTGTTTTGTAATGTTGTCATTTCAATTCTGTTTTGTAAATTAAATTTTAATTCTACATTGAGAAAAATTACGTAGTGTAGAATTATGCATTGTGTAAAATTCTTCTGCACCGTAAAACATTGCATTATGTTAATTTTGCGGTGTAAAATTTTGAGTTGTTTTGTTGTTGTTAGTATTTAATGCTATCAAATTCTGCTTTATAATTTTTTAATTTTTTAATTTTAATTCTATTTTGTAAATTAATTGTTGCAATTTTGTTTCGTAGTTTCAATTATGTAATGCAAAACTTTGCATTGAAAAAAATTCTCTAGTGTAAAATTCTAAATTGTCAAATTTTACGTTATGTTAAATTCTTCACTACCAAATTTTGAATTTTGTTTTATGTTGTTAACAAATTTTTAATGTTGCCAAATTCTGGATGGGGGCTTAAATTTTTTATGCTCACAAATTTAATGTTGTTAACAAGTTTTTAATTTCAATTATGTTTTTGTAACTTGTTAATTTCAATTTTTAACTTCTTAATGTTGTTTTTAATTTAAATTGATGTATGAAGAAATATTATGCTACTTCATTATGTGTAATTAAGTGGTGTATAAATGTAATTGTTGTAATTGATTTTATAATTCAATTTTTTTATTTTTCTATTGAAATTATAGATATTTGAAGTGCTCTCCAATTATAATTGGAAAATTGCATTGTGATAGAAAAATACAGATAAATAATTGTACAAGGTAAAGTTTTTTAGTTTTCTCCTTATTTTGATAGTTTCATATCTCTTGTTTGTCTTAAATACAACACATTATATAACCTAAAACTATAAGTTATTTGTCAAGTAGTAATGTTGATTTACAAGGAATTGGGGGTTTGAATTGTAAATATTCCTATTTAAAAGTTTCTGAAAAACTTAAGGATTTAATTCAAAAATAATATTGGTTAAGAAAACACAAAACGAAGAACACTATTGGTTTTTACCAGAAAACGGAGAAAGTTCTTGGTTAACTTAAAAAATAGAAATTTAGTTTATATTTTAATTCAAGTAATTAATCAGGCTTAGTAACTAAGAGAAAGAATATCACACAAGGATGTATCCTGTCTAACTTGGGCTACGTCCAGTCCTCATAAATGTGAATTTTTTTCCACTAATTGTTTAAAACAAAGAACCTTCTTGGTTTTACAGCACCTAATTCAGATCAATTATAATCTATAACAAGCTCTATTTCTTTCTACCCATAAAGAAAATTAATCAATTCATCTATCAGCCTTGATAGGATTTCTAACAATCTTTTCAAATTATACTAAACTCTTACAGTTTGAGTTTTATAATAATGATGAGATTGTTTTTAAAGAATATGAGATGTTTCAACTCTTGTTTGAGAGTCGATTCTTTACAAATGATTCAGTATAATAATAAGAATTAAGTGATATATATACGCAGAACTGGATCTTTCTTTGAGAAAATGAGAACTTCAAGTATATGATTATGAATGATTTGTAAGTCTTGATAGCACTTGAGCTTCTTGTTATTTTCTTGAGCATTAGCCTTTCCTCTATAGGCGTTTTGGAGCATTTAATGATGTTCAAAACTAATATATGTGAATAAAAATATTCAGCCTTATAATACATTTTTGAAATTTGTTTGACTAGATAGGTTTATTCGTTCTTGATTAGTTTAATGATGCTTCAGGCTTCTCATAAATTTGTTGATTCCATATCTTTGATCTGGATATTCGATTATGTTGAAAATAGTTTGAAGAATGATGATGAACTTTTGCAGATGCATGGAGATTGATATTGAATTTATGCAGAAACGGAGATTGATAATTAATTTGGACTATCAGTTATTGATCTTTCTAGAGGTTGAGGTTCAGTGTTTGATCATTTTGGACAACTTCCTGATCAATCAAGATGACTTTGTATAGACCAAGATTGATTAACTTTCTTGACGGTTAAGCTGAAGAAGATTCATACTTGTTTTAACTTGTTTGATTCATTAGCTTTTATCTTCGTGATTTAAATGCCTTCTTTGACTATAATAGATTATACTTTTTCCTAGCCATGTACTGATAATATTAGCATGAAATTCAGAGGCAAAATCTTTCTTGAACTAGTGGAAATTGATTGATCTTTAGGTTGTACTGATTAGTCTTGATCCTAGTGAACATTCTTCGTTTTATCCAGAATGTTCTTGTTTCTTTATTACTCCATTTTTATTTGATTTCTTTGTTTTGTTAGATTCCTATCTTTAAATTAATTTACTCAAAAGCACAGGTTAAATTAACATAACATTTTAGAATCATAATTAACATTCTTAATTAACCTTTGTTTATTTTCATCAAAACTTTAATTTGAGAGTTTGTCTTAACAATTTGTTTATTTATTTAATTTAAGTTTTTGGTTTCTTACTCAAACGATTTATTTTATTTTTCTTCTTGATAGATGTTTAATTTTAAAAAATATTAAATATAATGTAAAGGCTTTGCTTAATGTTATTACAAAATATGGACATTTGTCAGCGTTGTAGTTGGATGTATAATAGGCTAAATCTTAGTTGAAAGGGTATACTGAAGCATTTCTCAAAAGGTTAAACAAATTTGCATCTTTTACAATCCAATAACCAGACATATCAAATAGGAAAATTAGATGTCCTTGTTCTATTTGCTAAAATATTGATTTTTAAGGAATGGATTTAAACCTGACTATTGGTGTTTGACATCTCATGAAGAAAGTGATCCAAAATTTTATGTAGAAATTAAAATGAAAAAATATGCACAAGAGTGACATCACAACCACTTTAATAGATTCGAGAATATGGTTATGATGCTATTGGACCACAATATCAAATGCACTGTGATGAAGAACTAAAGGAGTCTCCAAATATATATGATCAAAAATTTTATAATTTACTAAATGCAGCTTAATTGGTTGGGATACAATGATCACATTGATTTGTCTTTTGTTGTTAGATTGTTGACAATTAAATCAAAGGGAAACATTTCTCAACGATCTTTTAATCAAACAGTGACACTTATGAATGAGACACATCCTCCAAATAAAATGGTTCCAAAAGATTATTATAGGACCAAAAAAATAATTTCAAAATTTGGTCTCACTGTGATAACAATAGATTTGTTGTGTAAATGGTTGTATGATATTCTACATTGATGTATGTAAACAATTAAAAGAATGAAAGTTTGGTAAGCCACCTCGTTATGAAGAAAAAAGAGTAGGAATAAATTCAATGAGGTACATATGAACATAATGCATTACTTACCGCTAATTACAGACTCAAGAGATTATATGCTTTGATGAGCTCAACTCCACATATGAGATGACACTATGAAATTAGACAAGAATCGGGAGTGATGTATCATCCATACATGGAGAGGCTTGGAAACACTTTGGTCAAACATATCCTTATTTTGTTGTTGAACTGTGGAATGTAAGTTTGGAATTATGTACTGATGTTTTTACACCATTTAATCATACAACCTAACCTTATTCATGTTAGCCAGTAAATATCACTCCTTACAATCTTCCCCAAGAACTATGTATGACAACTCCCTACATTTTTCTCGCTTTTTCGAAGAAAGGAGTTTAAGTTACATATATTTTTGTCTAAAGCCAAATATTTTTTGTCTAGCCATCAACAAAAGGTTGTGTATAAATCAGTTTCTGAATTTAAAATGCCTGAAGGACATACTTTAAATTTGCATAGATGTGTAAACATAAAAGAAGGGAAGTTAATTGATATAAAAAATCATGATTGTCATGTATTTATGGAATGGTTATTACCAATTGATTTTAGTGAACCTCCACATCATGTGTGGAATCCTATAGCCGAGTTAAGTAAATTTTTCAAAGATTTGTGCTCAACAATTTTGTAAATGGATTATTTGTTGTTGATGGAACAAAACATAGTGATTACAACTTGTAAATTGGAACAAATCTTTCTACCTGGATTCTTTAATTCCATGGAGAATATTTCGATTCATCTGCCTTCCAAAGCAAAAGTTAGGAGCCCTGTGCAATATCGTTGGATATCTCCATTTGAGAGGTAATTATTCAAATTGATCAACCTACAAATCTATATTTATTTATTTATTTAGTCCTTGTTTAATTCTGAATTTTATGTTGTTCAACTTGAGTGTAAAAAATCTACATATATGATTTTGTTTAGATTGAGATTGTAAATTCTTCATATTGATTTTGTTCGTATTTTACTCATATTGTATTTGCAAATTTTTTAAATTTTATTGTAAATAAATATTGACCATATCGTATTTTCAACTTGGGCAAAGATTTTCTTCAATTATAAATAAGAAACAAACCTTATTTTAGATTTTCATCAATTATATATTTGAATCAAATCTTATTTTAGATTTTCTTCAATTATAAATCTAAATCAAATATTTATTCAATTATAAATTTGAATATAATCTTATTTTAGATTTTCTTCAAAAACATGAATCTTATTTCATACTCTTAGTCAAATATTTTTTTCTCATAAAATACTATTATTATAATCAAAACTCTAAGTATGAAATCAACTTTGTTCCAATATATGATTTTGTTGTGTTAAATTCTACTGTGTAAATTAAAGTTCTACTTTGCGAATGTTTTTGTAATTCCATGTTAACAAGTTTTTAATGTTGAGCTTTCTTTATGCTGTTAGACAAAATTGAATGACATCCAGACTTGTTTCTCGAGACACATAAATAAGACAAGGATAAAACATGATTGATGGAAGATCGTGATATGTGCATGTAAGAGGTTTCATTTTTAAAATATTAATTAGTCTTATATTTAAGTTGACAGGAAAAGTTTAGATGTAGATTGGAAGAATTTGTTCAAGAAGCATATTTGCAAGGAACTCCCCACAAAATGAATTAGATGTGTGGTGTGAAGTTGCAGAAATAAAAAGAGGACGAGTATATAGTCTCAGAATGGAAGCTATTGTATAATTAGGGAGACTATATTATCATGGACCATGTTCTTCATCAACCGAGTGGGTACAAATACATAAATTTAAAGAAATGAAAAATGAAATAGATTAACAAAGATATGAATTTGAGGAAATGATAAATGAAAGATATCAACTTCAAGAGGAATTGACTAATACAAATAGAGAAGTTGAGCACAACAACCACTTGATAAAAAAATCGAACATTTTGGTAATAGTGATGATGAGATCGGTGATCATGATATTCATGAAGATGTTCAACCCATACCATATACTAGACACCATGTTCATGAAGATGAGATTCGTAATAGTGATGATGAGATCAGTGATCATGATGTTGGTGATTTTGATGATGAGATTGGTGATAATGATGTTAGTAATCATGATGATGAAGAGTTAGATGAATAGTGATAAGTCAATATAAAAAACAAATATGTTACATTTTGTTATGACTAAAATATAGTATGTTTAAACTAAAAGTTTATCTGTATTTTTTGGACTACATAGAAATATTACTTAAATATATCATGTCCTTTAGTTATGTACATTAATATTTTTATTGCATTTAAATAATTTTGGTGTATGAACTTTTTAGATATTAAAATTAGATTAAAAAAATTATCTTTTTAGACATTGAAGTAATAGATTAAAAAAAACTGTAAAATTTAGAGACAAAATTAGTGACCAAATATTAAATAAAAACAAAAACTTAAGTTACAAACTTCGTCTCCAAATTAGTTGCTAATGACATAGAAAATTAATTTAAAGTAATTGTTAAATTAATCTCAAACTTTTGTCACTAATATGGTCACAAAATCATCCACTAAATATCGATCATTGATTTGGTCGGAACAACAAGTGACTGATAATTTATCAATGAAATTGAAAAAGTCGTTGATGCAGTCGCTAAATGTCACATTGATCGATTTTGAAACAACAGGCGACTGACTAATCGGTAAATAAAGTCGAAATTTCTATCAGTGGAAGTACTTTTGTATGTTTCTTTAATTTTAATAATAATAGAGTGCTGCTAAATATATTTGGTAGTCAAGAGATACCATCTTAATTAGAGGGTTTTTTATTCAAATAAATCATATTTGAAAGAAAAAAACACTAATATACCCTGTTTTTTTTTTTTAAGTTATAAGTCGTCATTTGGAATGACGACTTCTTAAAGAAGCCTAATTTTCAAATGGTGACTTCTAACATGATTTAAAAAAAAAAATCAATTATTATCTATTAAAAATTAAAAAAAATTGAATTTTTCTTTTAAGTTATGTGGGAAGTCGCCATTTAGAATTTGAACTTCCTTATGAAGTTGTCATTTCAAATTGCGACTTATAACTTAAAAAAAAAAACAAAAAACATTTTAGTGTATTGTTTTCAAAAGGAGATAATTAAATTTTTTTTTTTAAAAAGGGAGTATTGATAAAAAAAATTCCCTTAATTAGAACGTCTTGGTTTGTCCTGAGATACTTTTGCAATTTTTTTTAAAAAAAAAATGTTGAGAAACTACTAGTGTAACAATGTAGCTTGGTACTGGTTTGTGGGTAGAGCGGGGAAGAATACTATACATGTCTTTTGTGACTGGTGGCTTAATCCGTTGTTATGCTTACAAAGAACATACAATTGTGATTGTAATGTAGGGTTTGAGTAATCTTGTAAAAAAGATTGTTTTTAAAATGATTGTCTTTAAAAATCATAATGTTTATATATTATCTACACAATCTTTTTTCTATCCGTCTATCATAAATCCATAATATTTTAAAATAGAAATGATGCATCATTAATTCATGGATGGCAAGATTTACAACGGTAAGATTGAATGACGAAAATTTAAAGATTACATAATCACTTGCACATGCAAGGGAGCTACAAGCCTACAATACAACTAAATGGAATGGAAGAAAGTAGATGTCGTGGCCATTGTAATTGCTCACGAAACAATAACATAACAATTAATTGATAAACCATTCTTTTAGTCTCTAAAAACGTAAGACGTTGTCGCTTTAGTTTCTGAGTCAACAAAAAATTCAAAACGTCAATCAATATAGTGCATATATCATAACTATTTTGACAGTAAATTAAATCTTTCAGAATAATAAGTCGTTTCTTTTAATGACTATTTTAAAACTTATTTAAAATTATAACTAAGTAAAAGACTAAAATAACATATCTTACACTTTCAAGGACATAAAACGATGGTTTAAGACAAACAGTTAGACTCCGCTAGCTATAGGTTGTTCACTTTTTCCATCCTTTTGTTCATTTTTCTCCACTAGTTGTGTCTCTATAACAATGCTTTTGAGTGGCTCTATCGGTGCCTTCTTTTCCTTTTGAATAGATTTTTCACCACGATTCCTATAAATGGCATAGAGCAACATCTGAAGTAACCCCAGTCCGAACCCCAACACATTTGGGAGCTACACATAAATCATTCACAATGCAAGAAAAAAACAATTAAAATTTGTCTAATTTATGAAATAATATCATAATTAATTCATTTTTTGTTTCTACAACTAAAATAAATAACACTTACAGCAATGCATATGTCTTTGAGGAAGAGACCATAACCAAACCACATTACGGCACTCAATGTGAGAGTAAATGACAAATTGAAAGGCATAAACTCAACACTCTTTGTCCTAACAACTTGTGCCTGCATTTTTAATTAAGCAAGAAAATGATTATAAGATTAATTAGAAGTTGATATTAATTGACTAAGGAAGTTATAATAATAACATATAAGTTTAATTGCAGTTTTAGTTCCTTTATTTTAATTAAGTCTAATATATAATATATATGTACATACCACAATACTCAGTGGTGCCGCAAAAACACTAACAGAAATGGAAACACAAATCCATCCAAGAACTTGAACACGAAGTGGGCCATGCACGGCGTATTGTGTCACTAAGAGGATCAAAGCTAAGGACCCCACATTCATTGCCGAAAGTAGCTTGAAAGTTAATTTCTACATTCAATTAACAAATTAAGTATCAAAATTTATATTAATTAATGGAACGTTCAAATATAAATAAATAGTATACCCTTGCATCCCTTGGAGCATAGATGATGTACAAAATGATGTAGATGGTCTCAATGACACAGCCAAAAGAGTTGATGGTAATGAGGAGAAAAGCATCCTTTTTGAGTAAAGCATAGTACAACCAAAGCATTGAGCTGAACAGAGCCACTAGGTATGGTAGTGACTGAAATCCCTCTGTTGATTTCTTCTTGTATATTCGGTAAAATGTTGATCTGTAACATTTTAGCTAATTAAAATATTTTATTTCACTAATTATATAATGACAAAAGTTGATTGATGAAAAAAAGTACTTACATTGGAGCCAAGAATACCAAGAACGAAATCACGTTTCCTGTACATTAAATTAATAAAGCAGAGTATATTAATTTATTTGCTAAACATAAAATACATAGTATTAGTATATAGCTAGGAGAGGTTAAAATATTATGTTGACGGTCCATGCGTTCATGACATGTTAATGAAAAGTGTAGATGTTAAATTTAGTATAAAAAAAAACTCACAAATGAATGGGAATTTGTTCATATTTTTAGGATACAACTTTTTTGAACATATTCTCATTAGAATGACACAAAATCAAATCCCAAGCATATAAAAAATGTGGCAGTAAGCTAAAATTAATGAAGTGGGCCGGGTCAATTTATATAACTAGAAAATTTGTATTCCTTACTAATGAGAAAATATTAATCCAAAATTTAAATTCACCTAAAACAATTAAATAAAGAAAATTATTGTGACTTCAAATAAAGTCAAATTAAGAAATTCAATATAAGAAATGTGTGAATTGTGTAATAATCATCGTGTAGAATGTGACTATAACTTTGCATTGTAATGATTTTGTACACTTTTCAAGCATATGATTTTAGTCATGAAAAAAAAATGATATATTATATAGTATATACGTACCAAGCATGCCAAAGGTAAAAGCTAAAGTGTTGTGACTAATGGCCATGATGATTGATAATGTACTCTGTTTTGGAATCCAACAACAACACTACACAAGAATTTGGGGTAGGAGAGGATAGAAATCAATCAATGTTTTCTTCCAAACTCAGCCCCTAAAACACGTGCAGATATTGATGCTAGCTTGTGAGGATCTTCATAATCTCCAAGTCCATATATATACACACATATGCTTAAGAGTGAGTGAATTAAATATTACTCAAAAAATATCGATATGTATGTCAGGGTGGAATCAACATTATTCCATATTAATTCTATAGGATGAAATGTAATCATGCAAAATTTTATTTGTTTTTTATTGCTCTCAACTTGCTAGCAATATAGATTCTTTTAACATTACTTAGACAGGCTAAACTAGGAGTTATGGGTTAATTAGGTACGGACTATATAAATTTACCTTTTGCAGGTAAAGTTGCTAATAAATGCATTCTCTCTTTTTTTTTTAATAAAAAGTTAGTATACATCAAATATTATTGATCAAATTTTCATTCAACTTTTGTTAAAAAAATATTAAATTTTAATCTATCTAATTTAAAAAATTATTTACTTTTTTTAGGGTAATTTTTATGTATTTATTATCTTTTATTGTGTAAATTAAGTGTTGCTATGTAAATGCAACTTAAATTATAAAAAATTACAAAATATTTTATATGTTGTAATGTTTGTTAAATCTACGTTATATTGCTATTTTATATGGTGGTAAAATAGTTTTAATATATTCGATCAGCTTATTTATTTAAGTTGATCCATTATATTTAATCCGTTAAAAATATATGGTAGTCATGGGATAGAGTTGATTGATACGTCTAATCAACTTAAAAAGTTTATTTTTAAAAAAATGTCATTTTAGTTGTTTTTTCAACAACAATTATAAGCAAATATTATAAATGAGTGATTATGTTAGTTTAGTACGATCCTCCTTCTTAATAATTCTTTGACCCCTTAGCTCATCAAGAGCTCTCAACTTTTTTATTAACTCCGTCAAACTAAAAGACTAAAATTTTGACTCATTAACTTATTCAATTCAAACTAAAAGACTACCATATAAAGTCTTCTACTTTAGAATATTGAAATTAATTTATTGATAATTTACTTATATTATTTTATTGATAAATTTAACTATTGATAGGTCGCTACATATATAAATTTTATTTTTTAGTTCAAATTACATAATATAAATTCTTATTATAAATTAATTATTATTGATAAATTTAATTAGATGTTTTTTATTATTGAAAATGAGTCGTATTTGATGTATAAAATTATACACAGATAAATATTTTTTATTAATTATTATTTAAATTTAATATTTTTTTATATCTTCTAAAGAAAGAGAGAATAATTAAAATATATTAATTATAATTGATTATAAAAAATATACATAAAATAAATATTTATTGTTAAAAATATTAAAATTAGTGTTTTTTTTTTTAATATTATCGGAATAAACATAAGAACCATTGTAATAGAGTATATTGTTCACGTTACTTTTTTTAAAGGTTAAAGGATGACATGTATCATTAGGTGGGTGCAATTGGGGTTGGTTTTGCACTCCTTAGCAAAAATTAGCACTTGCCTCGTTCTCATATGAGTTGAAATTTGGATCCTCGTTCCTGCTAAAATTCCATTCTCATCTCTATCTATTTAAATAAAACAATAAATTTAAAAATTTTATTTATTATAACTAAAGTAATTGAAAATAACTATTAGACAATAATAAAAAAAAATATTTTATAAACAATAATAATATTAGCCGAACGAGTTTAAAAACTATTATCAACATTCTCTATTCGCTCAACGTTGGGAAGAACTAGAATTTAATGATAGGAGGAGCCATTGAGACTTAACTTTTATTAAGGGTGTTATTATTGAACAATGGGATATTAATTATTAAGAAAAACAATGATATACTTAAACTAGTTTTAATTTCTCCTCCTAAATAAGTTTATAATTTTGATTGTTATATTGTCTCAACGAATACTCTCTTCACACTGAAATATAGAAAAATGTCATGTTTGATTAATTAAAAGATAAACAAATTCCAACTAATTTATCATATTTAGTTAATATTATCACTACAAAATACTTTTTAATTAAGTTCACAATATAATGAAAATTTAAATGAAGAAAAAGAGTAATTTGTAAAATATTTTTTTTATCACGAAAAGTATGGTAACTAATATTCTTAATTTATGAGTATTTTTTGTTATATTTGACTCTATGGAGTATTACTCGAATAGCATAAAGTAATTATTTTTACGCATAAAATAATAAAGTAATTAATTTTGTATTTTAATTAGTGATGAAATAATTACTCCTAAAAATAATCACCATAAGAAAGAGAAATGACAAATTTTTAACGAGCTGAAAAATAAATTATAAAAAATAAAAATAATTTTTATTTACAATTGATTTATTTATGCTCATCAATTTATACCTTTACTTTAAAAGCTCCTGAAATGTTAGGAGGCCCCCTGGTTGTGGTGTAATACCTAGGTCTACCTCTGCCCTCAATTACAATTGATCAAAGCTAAATTTCTTCATCAAAATTAAAACGGGTTTGGATGATGAATTTCAAAAAATGTTAAGTATATTGTTAAACCCGTCTTTGTGACATAACATGAAATAAGGTTTTGTACAAACAATTAATTGATTTATGTATTTATTTGCCTTTGTGACATAACACAAAAAGATTTTTTGTACAAACAATTTATTTATTTAGGATAAATAACTTTTGTTTTTGAAAGTACAGGACGTCGTCTATTATTTTGGTCTTTAATTTAGTAAAACACTCAAATTAATTATTGAATTACTAAAATATTAATCAATTTAATATATGATATTATAAATTATTTTAACATTAAATTTTATTTTGTAAGGATTTATATGATAGTAAGTTGTATCTTCTAAAAACTATTTTGATAATTTTAAAATTAATTTGAATTTTTTGTTGAATCAGTAATTAAAATAATAATGTTTTATATTTTTAAGAACTAAAATAATAATTATCTATTTATTTATCTCCTGAGGTAAGGAGAGAGAATATATAGATATTTCATCAAAATTTGTAAGTTTTAGTAGGGTGATTGTTATTTAAAATTTGAAGAAAATCTTAAGAGAAAATTTACAAGTATTTTAAATAATGAAAAACATAAAATATTTTGCTGATAATTTTTTTTTTTTGAAAATAACAACGAAAACTTACAGAATTGAAAAGACAAATTTAGTAATCAATTTTTATTTTTTGAAAAATGTTTGGTGTATAACCATACATTTATGAAATTGAATAAAAATATGAAAATTATGAGTGTTTAAGTATAAGAGTTTAGTTTGTATTCTACTAGGGTTGTCATAGAATACATATAGAGTTTTGGACTCTTTAAAATTTGGGAATTGATTCTTGTTTTTCATTTTTTTTAATCTTGAAATACATTATAAATATCACAATAATTAATTTATATAACAGTAAAATTTTAGATTCTAATTTGAGACAAGATATTTAATATAATAATATCGACATTTGACACTTAAGTTAGGAGTTAAAGACATTAATTTTTAATCTATATTTTGTGAATACAATTTTTTATTTTATTTAGATTAAATATATTTTTAGTCCTTATAAAATTTCAATATTTCAAGCAAACAGTTTTAATCTCTGCTGAAATAAAACATATAAAAAATTGTAGTTGTTGTTGAAAAGATATATATTTAATTGTCTTTTAACATTAATTTTTTTGAATAATCTTTTGCAAACGTATTTAGAACATTAAAAAAAGTTCATCCACATGAAATTAAATTATTTTAACTTAGAATGAATTAAATACGATTTTTTTGAA
>JBBPBS010000214.1:316532-341436 GCA_037974835.1 Cicer judaicum | reverse complement strand
AAATATAAAAAACTCAAAATAAATATAATAAAAATATAAACATAGAAATCAAACTTTAAACTTATTTTTTGTGAATGAACTTTTTATAACGATGTAAAATTTTCTTCAAATACTTATTCAAAAATATATGTTAATTTAATGACATGGACTAAAATATATGCATGATATTTTTGTAGAGAATAAAAATTATATTTTATTTTGTAAGGATTAAATTTGAAATTTTGATTTTTTGTATGACTAAAATTTTAAAATTTTATAAGAATTAAAAAATTATTTAACCATTTTATTTAATAAAATATATATGTTGGTGATAATTTGTTAGTGAAATATGAGAGACTTTGGAGAAGATAATACTTATTTTATAAATACTTATCTTTCATGATTTTCGTCCATATCCAATTTATACGTGTGTATTTTTGTTAATTTCGTGTGATTTATTTCGTACGATTTAGTAATGTTCTTCGAAACATACTAAAAAGTTAAGATGAAATTAACTTTTAGCATTTAGACACAGGAATCAGGAGGTAACGCTAGTAATCTAATTTATAATTTATTAAATTAGCTTATAAATTTATTGAATTAAGAGAGATGTATTTAATAAATAAATTTTTCTCACGTTTATAATTTATTGTGGAACTTATATAAAACAAACTAATTATCTCATTTACTTACTTTCTCACCCTTCACATATATTTTTTTCCCGGTGAACAGAGCACTATTGAGTTTTTTTTTTTCCGAAATAACTTAAAAAAAATTTCATATTATTTATCTTACAAAAAATTGATTAATATATGCATTGTTAAAAATATTATTTTCTTTATCTTCTAATTTATTATTATTAATAAAGTTAAATTAATTTTTTTTATGCAAAATTGTAAATATTTAATAAATTACATTTTTTTTTACGATTATTATTTATATATATGAACCTTACTAAATTTTTAGAGAATTTTTTAAATTTATGTTTGTATTATAATAAAAAAAAGTAAATAAATTGTATGGTTCTGATTTTTATTTTAATGTTTTGTTGTATTTTTTAAGAAAATTGATTAAAAAGAAGAAAATAGAGTAAAGAAATACCAATGATAGATTGGATTAAAATATTACATTTTTTTGTTATTTTCAATAAAATAATTATGCCATTTTAATATTATTTTATATTATTAAAAACTAAATTTATTAAACACTTTAATTTTAATTAATTAATTTTAGTTATAAATCATCAATTATCAATTAGTTTTTTAACTATTAATCAACTTGTTTATAGTTTAATTTTAACAAATGAAGCTTTAATTATACATTTCTAAAAATAATAAAATTTTAATTTTAAATGTTTTTATTATTTTTAAAAATGCAGAAAATTGTTCTTTAAAAGAAGTTGTCATTTCTTTAGCAACAATTTTTTTCAAAAAGAATCACAAAAGTGAAAGGGTATAAAGTATTATTTAAAAATGATTTCATGCAAAAAAGCATGTGTAATGGCCTTGTGATTGAATTTTCACAATTTTCTGAAGTCCATTCAACATCTATTTTTTTATTCTATTACATCATTAATATATTACATTACTCTATTTATTTTTATAGCTCTTATGATACTTAATGAATGTAAAGATTGTCTAGGTGTACATAAATATTTTGAAGTAGTGTTTTCTTTCCACATTCTAATTCTAGTGTATAGTATGATTGACTCTAACAAATCCCCCAAACTCACACAAATCACACACACCTATATACACTTACAAACACACACATATAATAATAATAATAATAATAATAATAATAATAATAATAATAATAATAATAAAGTGGGAAAGATGTTTATTGACTACTAATTTCTTTGACCATGACATCAGTTTAGAGTTTTTTCTCTGTTCACTACATTGAAATAGCCACGTAAAATAAGATATCTTCAATTTCAACCTTGACATATAAAATTAGTAGACTATCCTTAGTAAACTTTACAAAAAAATTAAAGTTGTTTTTGGATCAATATCTTTTTTTAGTTCTCGTTAAAAATTGATTGTGAGGTAAATATAGAGCTTTCCATTTGAGAGGAGCAGCATGGAGAATATATTAAAGAAACCTATATTTTTTTACTAATATACAAAGAAAGGAAAAAAAAATATCAAAACCAATCAAATTATTTCAACCTTCATAGAAAATTGTGATTTATTGAATGCTTTTATTAATATTAAAAAGAAAAATATTATGTAAAAATAAAATTAAAAAAAAAAAGTCTTTTAAACAATAAATATTTTTAAAAATTATAATTTTTTTATAAATAAAATAAAAAAATTACCTAAAATTTATGTTATAATAATAAGAAGAGAGAGTAATAAATAAATGGTGTCCGAAAAAGGAAAATAGCTGGACACAAAATTTGGGAGAAGAAATGTACACGGTCCATTTAGTGCTTTATTTTTTTTGCAAAAAAATTTAAGGTTACCTTTACCACCGTCTAATGAGAAACTAAAGTTTGTTAATTAGCATCATGATTCATGACCACCATTTAGACACAAAAGCTGATTAACTCAGATTCACTAATCATGCTTTACTTTAACAACATAAAAAAAGAGCTTAGAATAAATTAATGAAGAAGGACGTATTGAATGTTGTGTTTGGAACAGAGTGACTCTTTCTCAGTCTTTGGTTTAGTGGTCGACAGAGGTCAGTTAAACATTAAGCCTCATCCACCATTAAGCTTCAAACAAGAATAAAATCTGGAGATTACAGTCAAACAAGCATGAATCATGATGCTTTTTACGCTGTAAAATTAATTGTGAGTGATTCTTCAAAGAATAAAATCAGAGGTTACTATTAAACATTGGCATTTTGGGTACCTAAATAAACAGTGTGCATTCGAACTTAGAAACAGCTCATCGAATCTTGCATCCCACAACAATAAAATGTAATATAACTACCTCTCATAACGAGTGTTATTTTAATAAAATATTATCTTAAAATAAATATTATTTATAATTTAGTATAATTTTAATTATTTTTTTTAATTTTTAAAATATTATTATATTTTATATTGATAATAATAAAAAAATTTAGACTTAATTATAATTTTAGTTTTTTTACTTTAACTTACTCACGAAAATAGTTTACTCATTTTATTTTTTTTCATTTTTATCCCTAAATAGAATTTTGTTAAAAAATTTGATTAAATGCTATTTTTTTGTAAACCACATCATATTATTTATGATCATAGATTTTAAGTAGAATCGTAATACCATGAAATTTTAAAGCATGACGTGACTTAAATAAACGCAAAATAATGATATTTTATTAAATTTTAGATAAAAATCGATAAAAAATAAAATAGATAAATAATTTTTATAATTTACCTAAAATAAAGAGACTAAAATTATAATTAATAAAAAAAATTACTATTAATTAAGATGAATAATTTGATAAAATATATTTTAAACGACACTTTTTGTTGTTAGATGGAGGGAGTACTATTAACTAGGTTAATTAATTATTTACATATAGCAATTAATAAGGTTTACTTTAGCATATATAGCAGACCACTACCGTCCATTACAAGATGTAATAGTGACTAGGTTCCTTCGTACAAGCATATGCATATATAGGAGCTATATATTAAGAGCTAGCTAGAGTGCATAACACTTGCATATATTTTCTATACAAAATTATAACCGAAAGCAACATGCTAGCCATATATATGTCTAGCCACTAAAGCAGCACACTGGTTTTCTACTGTGAGGGTATATACCGCTCATATACTTCTCCTCCCGACAATTATCTTCTCTCAATTCAACACTTTTTTAAATTATACAAATTTATTTTATTAAAAGGGTATAAATGAATAATTCTTCAAAATAATATGACTAAATATCTTGAGAAAATTTTATTTAAATTGATATTTAAATATATTTATGTTGAAAGATAGAAGTTAGTGTCTGAATTTAAAAATTGTTAAAGTTATATATTAGAAAAATTTTCTATATTGATTAACTTTCAACTTTATAAATACTAAAGTTCTATATTAGATAGTATAGATATATGAGATAGCTTCCATAACTAAAAAAATAGTGTTAAACTCTTTTGAGAAGTACATTAAAGTTGAACGCAATTCTAAATTTTATCTCTTATCCCTCTTTTGTTCGATGCGTTTTCAAATAACTTCTTCTTTTTCGTTTTATTCCTTCAATTTTATATAGAATGGTCCTAGTACCACTGTCTTTTTAGCGGGTTGGTAATCTGCCTTGCAAAATTTTGGACAGTGTTTTGAAATGTCTTAAAGATGGCGACCTAGTTTGCGACTCAAGACAATAATATCTTCGGTTGCTGAAAATTATTTTAAAAATAGTTTTTTTTTAATTCAAAAACAATAATTTCAAGACGTTTCTTTCTGCCATGTCAACCGAAGAGATTACTAGACCTTGTTTTGCTGCTTTTGGTTTCAATAAACAATTGCGGTTTGAGGGATGTCACTTCAAATTATGGCAATGAATGATGTTATTTTTCTTAACTACAAAGGATGCTTTGAAGACTAAATAAGATATCGAGGAAGATGGGACTAAAAATATGTTGTGAGCCGCTTCCTCAAGTATTAGATGATCGATGACAAATTCGTGAAGGCTCATTCCATGAAGTTCAGAAGCTAGTTCATGCGATCTGTTGAAACAAAAACCTTTTTGATGTATATTTTAATGACAATAAATCTTATAAAATAAAATATTAAGTTTTATGAATGGTGGTCTACTAATGATTGCACTTGAGTTTTGTTTAAGGAACATGAATTGCATAAGTGAACAAGCAAGAAGTCATTCACTTCATCAAAGTGCATAAGTATCCACTCAATAATGAAATAATCTCAAAAGGAATGTATCATATATCAATCATTCAAGAGAATGATTATTACATCTTCAAGATAACATCTTCATGAAGAAGATGATCAAATACAACAATCAATTATCACACTATGTTATAAATCAGAAGCAAGATCATTTGGAAATGAAGCAAAAATACAAAGATATAACAGAGAACGTTCTTGACAGAAGCCTGGAAAACGAAGAACGTTCTCCACAGTTCTAAGATTTCAAAAACAAATTTTCTCCTTCATTGAAGAAGAAGTTACCCCTGTATTTCGCAATCATTGTTTATGTATTTCACAATCATATGATGTGTACACTTCAAGGAATATAAAGGATTCACCTCAGGAAAGAATCAATTCCAATATAGAGTAAAAAATCTATGGATTATGAATCAAGCAAGTTTAAGCAAGACTGATCATTCTCCAGCTTGACTGTCAAAAACGAAGAACATTTTTTACAGCATTTTGATCATTTTGGACAACGGTCTGAAAAACAAAGAATGTTTTGGTTATTAAAACTGAAGTTTGGAAAAATGGAGAACGTTCCCCTTTTCACAACTTTAAATCCAAGAACGTTCTAGTTTTGACAATATTAATTGAAGAACATTATGGTTTACAAAGAACAAAGTTTTCTTTAGTTTAAGATCGATTTGCACAATGAAAGTACATCAATCAACATTGCAAATCCCTAGTATTTATTAGAAAGAAACATAATTATATACTCTAGATAATTTTGGACAGATTCAAAGAGAAAATGATCAATAAAAGAAAAACAATGCATCAAGAATAAAAAGTAAGATTAATCCCCAAAGTTGATGGCTTGCGATATACAATAACATTTTTGGTTTGTTGATAAACCAATCATATTACAAAGGTGCCATAAGTAGGTACTCAAAGATCATACCAGAAAGATCTACTCCAAAAGATTAACAAAGGCAAAAGCTAAAACTAAGCATCAAGAACTATCAAGCAAGATCAATCTCTACATTGCTAAAGAAACAAGTACAACCATGACAAATATAATAAGACACTACAATCAAGAACGTTATCCACAACTCCATTACAACAAGAATGCTTAAATCATCCTTTAATGAAAAGAAAGCTCATGCGATTTACAAGTGCATTTTCAGTATTCTACAAGGAATATACAAAGCTCACATTAGCAAAAAAAAACACTCCAAAAGATCAAAGGTGAAAAGACATGACTCAAAGCAAAAATGATAAGATCATTCTTCATGTTCAAGAACGATCATTCTCCAGCTTCAGAATTATGAATCAAGAATGTTCTTGAAACTAAAACTTCAGCATAACTTTGATACATCTATACTCTTGATAAAGCAACCTTCAAACATTGTTCGAAGAAGATGACAAAGAAAGCATTATATCTGACAGTTTTACATAAAACCGAAAAAACGAAGAATGAGAACCCTTCTGGTCCCAACTGTGAAGCAACAATAACCTCATAAAAATGATTATGGCTCACAACTCATTTGCTATAAATATGGAAAACTAGGTCATATGGAACTCAAGTGTAGGAACATGTCAAACTCTACACAACAGGTTAATCTGATTGAAGAGCAATTTGCTGCTTTGATAACTAAAATCAACATTGTTGGTGGATTGTGGATTGACATTGATGTATCTAACCATGTCTGATATGATCGTGTTATATTTAAAACATACAACGTTGCTAAAGATAAGAAATTTTTGTTTGGAGATTCTAATACCAATGAATGTGATACACACTCCAAAGATAAGAAATAATATGATTTCTTGTTTTCTTTTGAATAAGGCAGGGTTTATTCAGTCTCTAGATCATATTTATACAACATTACTAAATTGACATTTGTATTGGGAAAAGATTTGCCACTAATGGCATGTTTACGTTAAATGTCTCCTTCTACTTACATGTGTGATTTTAATATTTGGGAATCTAGACATTGTCATGTGAACAAATGCATAAATGTCTCCTTCTATGATTTTCAAGAATACTGTACTTTTCCATAATACTAAAAAGGTCAAATTGGATCATTTATCGCTAATTTTATGGTCAAACAAGCTCTAGACCAATTGTTTTTATAGAGATACTTTCTTTTCTTTTAATCTAATGGTCTATAATCAGCTGCATTACAAATTCAGTTGTAGAGGTTACAGTTTCGAGCTTGTTTGTTCTAGTGATTTGACTATTTGGATATGGATTTTGCCAATGACCAATGAAAATATGCTACAATTGACTATTAAATGTAGGTTGTAATTGAGTCCCTAAATAAATTTATTTTTAGTAAGTAACAATTTATTACAATTTCTTTTTTTTTAGTTTCAAAACCTATTTAAAAATTACCAAATAGTTAAGAGACTTAAAAAGTAAGTAAGCTTATAGTTATTATATTTTAATTAGAATAAAAAGAAAACAGACAAAAAGGAAACTACAAACGAGTTCTACTCATGTCAAGAGCATAAAAAAGAACAATAGCAACAAAATCACAAGGACAACATTTCTCATATGAGGAGAGAAAAACACATAACACTCTTCTTTGCAAGCCAATCTACCACCACTTAAATTCCTTCCTTCAATATATGTTGTAACGAAATAATCTAGTACCTAGCTAAACCTCTCCAAATTCTAGTGATGAGAGGGGCATGATGACTTTTGCAGTAAGGTACTAAGTCATTTTAGAATCAAACTGAATCACCACCGCCTTGGAACCTTTGTTACCAAGCAAGATTGATATCATTAAGGATGGTAAGCATTTCAGCCATCATATTATAGTTATAACCACAAGTGCCAGAACCAAACATTCACATCCCAAAGTTTTTATAGACACCAAATAAGAATTTTTGCACATGAGTCATCAATAAACATATCATTAATAAGCCCCTAAGTATGATCAATGGGAACATTAATAGCCAATTAATTTAATTGCCACCTTTCATCTATGAAAGGATTCGTAAAGTCTAATAATGAGTTAAAAATATGCACAAAAAGAACACAATTACAAATAAGGTCATTAGTTATCCATATTCGCTGAGTATTGTTTATATATGGTATGAAGTGGGTGGTTTGCCCAACCTGAATATTATTGGGGAAACTAGGGGTGTGAGGGGGAGAAATAGCTCCATGTGGTATGGTTCAAGGCTATTTTTGTAATTCGAACCATATTATTACTATTTAAGCATAATTTGTAATATGTATAGCCTAATTCATTCATTTAATAAAAGAGAACTATAACTGCTCTAGAGTCAGAGACGTATGCATCATTTAGCTGAACTTCATTACAAAACATCTTGAGTTCCTATTTGCAATTTATTTCTTTATTTTTTTTAAGATTGTGTTGTCATTCTAACAATTGGAGTTGTATGAAGAGTAAATATGATGCAAAATTTGAGGTGGCAAGGTTCGAAAGAACATGAAGCTTCACGTTATGGAAACGAAGGGTTATGGATTTTTTTGGCACAAAAAGGTCTTCAAAAGGCAGTGCTAGAGGGAAAGCCAACAGACATGGCATAAGTCAATTGTACGAAGATGAAGGTTAGGGTCTCACGGATGATTTGTCTGTATATATCAGATGAGATGGTGAATCACATCTTAGACATAAAATCTCCAAATAAGGTTTGGGAGAAATTGGAAAGTCAGTATTTGTGCGAAACGCTCACGAACAAATTGTTCGCAAAGCAACAATGGTATAGGTTGAAGACAAGGTTATTATTACTTTGTGTTTGTTTGATCACCTCGTGACAACTCTTCCATGTGAGAAAGACATTATAAAGTTGAATGATATTACTTGCATTTCAGTCTCACTCTCAAAAGATACATAATGTATAGGAATGATATTCAAGTAAAGGTATGTACGTAAAAGGTTAAGATTGTGGGAAGAAAAAAGGTAAAACAGGCTTTGGTAAAAAGAGGTCTAAGTCTAAGAAAAAAAAAAAAGCAATGCTTTAGTTGCAAGAAATCGGGCATTGGAAAAGGGTTTGTCCAAACAAATAGCATGGTTCCTCTAGTTATGCGAACATGGTTCAAATTGATAAATTTGGCAATGAAAGAGATATGCTTTGTATTTTATCTAGAAAATGCACATAAATGTGGATTCTTGACTCTAATTGTCTTATCACATGGAGTGATTTACCATAATCAAGTTAAACAATTTTGGTTTTGTTTATTTCGGGGAAGATAAAATTGTTATGGATGAGAGGGGTGGTATGCGACCGTTGAATGATGTTAGATATATTCCAGAATTGAGAGAGAATATGGTCTCTCTGGGTACTCTATAGGCAAATGATTTTTCATATAGGTCAGATGGAGATAAGGACATTTTGATGGTTAGCAAGGGTGCTTCGACAATTCTAAGAGCAAAAAGGATTGCAGCTAACATCTACAAACTATTGGGTTGAACCATAAAAGGTTATGTTGTGTCAATTTAGTCTGTTAATTATGCAACGAAAATGTGGCATAAGCGTTAGGGTCATCTCAATGAGCATAGGATAACAGAACTTCATAAGAGTCATTTGTTTAACGGTATCTGCAATTGTAAACTAGCTTTGTGAAAATATTGTATACTTGAAAATCAATGTCGTGTTCGTTTTAAATTCAAAAAAACACAAAAACAGAGAAAATACTAGACTATGTGCATTCCGATGTGTGGGGACTTAATAAATAGCCCTTTTATCGATGGTTCAAGTATTTTGTGACTTTTATAGATGATTTTTCATAAAAGGTTTGGACGTATTTTCTTAAACATAAATCTGAAATGGTTGTCAAGCTCTGGAGTGAAAAGTAGAGGTAGAAATGGCAGAAAAATCAAGTATTTGTGGACATATAATAGGATATAGTACACTGATTCAATTTTCCAGAAATTGTCCAGAACACGATGTTTAGAGGCTTATAGGCGCTATTAATATTGGTGCTATTAAAAGTAGGTGACAATTAATAGCACTTATTAAACGCTTTATAAGTGATGCGCGTTTTATATCGCGTATTTTAAAAGAAATGCTATAAAAGGTTCATATAAACATATGTCATAAAAACTATATTAATTTGCTCTATTTATTTTAAACTATATAAATATATATATATATATATATATATATATATTATAATAGCATTTAATAAGCGCTATTATGATAATATAAAAATAAAATAAAAAAAATAATCGAATATAATATAAAATCAACTAGTATATCCTTTTATAGTCCTCTATTATAAGTGTTTAGATATAAGAACATAAAATTAATCAAATTTCAAAGGGTAAACATCACACATAAAAAATAATTTTTTTTAAAAGGTCAAATGCATTGATATTAATTCATCAAAATGAAAAAATACAAAGTTGTCAAAATATAAAAATCTTTTCCCCCCACAACCTATGCATCTAAGTACAATGTAAATCTCATAAAGTCTTGCACCAACCAAACATCTATATGCACGTCAAAATATCATAAATATTTAATCAACTCTTTTTTTTTATTAACTTCAATCATAGTTCTCTTCACTTAGTTTTTATAATGTTTCTTACATAGAAGAAAAACAACTTAACAAACCATAAATAACTCAACAAACCTATAGCATCATACATGGGATTGTATTAACAAAAAAAATTAAATCAAAATCTAAGAAGTTAAACATTCAATAAATAAAATAAAATCTCGGCCAAAAAATTGTGGACCATATATCTAGCTCAATCCACTTTTGCCCAGTTAATTTATCTTTAGAAAAGGTAACACAATTGTAGTTAGAAAAGTACTTAAAAAAAAAAACTTAAAATTGAGTTAGAACGTAAGTATATTAAATGTCTACGATTACGAATAATAATTAAATTAATTGAAATTGTGTTTTAATTTTCAATGATTATCTCTTTCATAAATCACATGACATAAATATCCATAATAATCATTGTTATTTTGACAGGACACTGAAAAGTAAACATATACTTCAATAAATTTTACACTACTTAATTATTTGAAGACAACAGTAAAATACCTTGATTTTTTTTCATGTGATATTATTATATTACGAATTGGTCACCATAGCTCTTAAACAATTTATTTTATAATATAAACATCAATATTCTCTTAAATTCTTCACCAAATATATCATGTTCCATTGATACCATTATTAAATTTGTAGGTCTCATATGTGCTTCACAATATAACTAAAGGATCATTAAATTTGGAGAAAGATTTGAGTCGTCAATCAAATGAGGATTCTGGTATTAGAGACATAAAATTAGTTACTTTAGTTAAATGTTAGTTACAAGTTAGTTATCTTAGTCAAAATTAGTTGTTCAAATTTGAGTATATAAGTTTCATTATACCTACTATTATAATCTTTCTCATTTGATGAAATCAAAAGTCATCTTTATTTTCCTTTCTTTCATGTGTTTATATAAATATTTTGAATATTCTATTATGGTATGGGTGTCTGCTATTTTCTTTCAAAAAAAATTATTGGAAATTTTTTTATAAAAACTTAATTGGTTTATCTTTTTATTTCTCATTTGATTCATGAACAATTTGTTCATTTTTTCTTTTTTATTTTTCATTCAAAACTAGTTTTTTCTCTTTCTTTCTTCATTTTCTTCTCTTTTTCTCTCAAATTTCAAGTTAGAATTCTCTCATCATGATGATAATGATAAAAAAAAAAAAAAATCATCAACCAATGGGCACATGTTTGCCAACAAAACTATTCCAAAATACAAGACTTCTTCATTGCTTTGATATCAATCTTGCTTTAACATCAACAACTTTCATTATATATGAAAAAAATAGAGTCAACTGAATATGTTGAATATCTTGTATAAATATAAACCATAGATTCAATACTTACAAAAAAAAAACAAGATTGTTCTTGTTTATTAAAAAAAATTCATATTTGGATTCTCATTTAAAATTCTTAATGAATAAGGAATTGTGCATTAGATTTCATTCTGGACAAAAAAAATGCAAGAGAAGATCTTACATGAATGTGTAAACTTGATTTAACACCTACTACAACAAAAAAAAGGAAAAAGCAAGACTGCATTAGAATATTTCATGTTATTATTTCAAACGAAGAATAAATCTTCCAAAAGTCTTTTAGTTGATTTATTCCGACATTTTGCAATTCTTTAGTCGATGTTTTTCATTGTTTTTTTTTTATAACATTGTTTTATTTATCCCAAGTTAGAAGTGTTAGGAACACGTAAAGACGTAAAATTAGTTACAAGTTAGGTGTTAATTACAAGTGAGTTATCTTAATGAGAAATTAGTTGTTCTAATTTGGATATACAAGTTTCATTGTACCTACTATTGTAATTTTTTTTTTATTTGTTCAAATAAAAAATTATCTCTATTTTACTCTTTTTCATGTTTAGTATCAATGTTTTTCATATTCTATTATCTTGAATACTCTATTTTCCAAGATCCTTGTTTTGTGATACAATAGACTATCTATTTTGTTAAATATTTTTATGTAACTGTATGGATTTCGCAGGGTTATTTTTATCTATATGTTTAGATTTTATTGGGATGTAAATAGTTACATTACTATACGTTAGTCATTAATTAATAAATAACAATTAATAATAACTAGATGTATACCATTGCATTGCGCGGGTTTTTCCATGAAGTTGATTTCATTTTTTTTTATAAATTGTGTGGATGGTTAAAAACGTAAATTTTGAGTGAAAATTTATATTTTAAATAGACATGTTGTAAAGTATGAGTACGTTAAAGGTTGATTTCGAAGATATAAAAAGTTATTTTTGATATTGCAGAACTAAGATTTAGTGAAATAATTAATTATTTATCAATACATTTTACTAAGAGATAAAAAAATTCAACATTGTAAAAACTGTTTACAAAGAAGCAAATGACAATTGATGCTTTACAAGTTTAACAAAATTGTGTTATGATAATTAAATATATTCTATAATTATATTTTTTTTCTCGAGTTGGTCCTTTATTTTAATTTTAAGTGACAATTTGATATTTTATATTTTAAAATTTCAACAATGTTATCTTTTTTTATACAAAAATTCAAAAAAAAAATCATCAAAATTTTCAACCAAAACCTATAAAATTAATAACCATCTTCAATATAATGCAAATTTTATCAGATCCATAACTCAAATATTCAAATACCCTCATATATTTCATCTACAACAACATCAAATAAAGAATTAAAATATGACTTTCTTTCAAGATTTAAGTCATAAATTTGATTAAATTTGTATTTTATTGAAGATGATAATGAATTTTATGAGTTTTTTTGAAAAATTTGATGATTCTTTTTGAATTTTTGTAAAAAAAAAATGACAACATTGTTGATATTTTAAAACATAAAATATTAAATTGTCACTTAAAATTAAAATAAAGGACTAACTCGAGAAAAAATAAATAAATGACTAAAACGTTACCTGAAATTAAGTTAAGGGAGTGCAGATGTAATTTAGCCTTAATAATATTAGAGAAGTTTTAAATTTCAGTTCATTATACTATAATATAAACAATGAAATTGTAATAAAAATTAACATCTATAAAAATAAATTAATAAAGTTATTTTAGTGACTGCTTAAATTTATTTCGTTGTCCATTAACTCACTAACCAAACTAAGTTTAACATAGTAAAAAATTTATATATAGAATTTTTTTAGTCTTAGAGTAGTATCCTCTAGCAACATCAACGTCCATTGAAAATCATTTGGATGTTGAATCCACCATTTTTTCTGTTACTTAAATCACCTTCACGTTTACACAACAACTAATCGATACAATACAATCATACCTAGATTTTTTAAACATGAAATGTAGACTTATCAAACATGAAATGCAGAAGCACAACCAAATTGTAGTACAAAACCACAAAAAATAATTAATTCGAAAATGAGATAATGTTACCATGGTAGCTATCCAATATTGTTGAACTTTTTTTTACAATTGAAGAGAACACCAATTTTACTTCTTCAATGCAAGAAATTTAAACTGGCAAATCTCAATAAAGACTTGAAAACAAGTGGGAAGTCGTCATTTGGAAGTTAGCATTCCTTAAGGAAATTGCCATTCCAAATGGCGACTTGTAATATTAAAAAAAATTGAAAAAAAAGGGAGCATTTTTGTAGATTAATTTAAAACGAGGGTATTTGTGTGTTTTTTTTTTTCTTCAAAATCAGAGTAATGAGAAAAAAAACCCACAAATTTGATCTCTGCAAGTAATTATAAAAAATCTTAAATGCAAAATGTTCTAAATTGTAACTGTGATCTTATATAAGTTTGATGCAATATTGTGTACGGCAAACTCACAATGCAAATTGTACTAATTGCAATTTGATAAAAATTGATAAATTATCAAATAGGACGAATGCAATACTTTAGTTTAAAATAAACAATAATTTAATTACTAAATAGGATAAATGAATTGAATATTTAAAAATTTATTTTACAAATTAATTGAGAAATTAAAAAAAAATATTTATAATAATAGATTAATATTAACAAATTCATTGAAGAATGATGAGTAACTTAAAAATCAATTAATAAATATATTTAAGTTTAGAAGACCAAAGAAGTTTAATTAAACTAAAAAAAAAAAAAAAAAAAAAAAAAAAAAAAAAAAAAAAAAAGCATGATGTTTAAACTGGAAAACCTCATAAAAGCATTGTACAAAGGCAGGTGCCTTACATTCAAGTTAAATTTTTGAAAGTTTTCTTTAAACCTAAGTCAATACGGTGACAGAGTATCCAAAATAAAACCTATATGCTATAGCTAGCTATAACAAATTGCTTATAATTTAGAAACCGTTCTTTTTAATGTAAGCGCGTACTAATATTGTGTTTTAGGCAACTTTTTTTAAACAAATCTTTCTTTTTTATAGTTTTGTTTATTTTTTTAAAGAAGTTGTCTATAGTTTTCGTTAATTTTTATTAGACTTTAGACTGCGCCTTTAATAAGTGTTGCTTTAAGTGTCGACTCCTAGACAATATTATTTGAATAGTTGTCCAAAGATTGAAATTTAAACAACACTTATTATAAACACATTATTTATCGTATAGAAGCACTATAATTTGTTTATTTTATATTTTTTTTTTAATTGTATTATTCTTCTCAAATTAAAAATATTAGTCGACCCTTCCAACTTACGAGGGGAAAGATAGTTTTAGATTTGTTAGAATTAGTTTGATATTGTTTAAAGTAGTTATTAATTAATTATAATAAGCTTTTAGTTGATGATATATATTAATTGTCTTAGAATCATTATCTTGGTTTTTTCTTTCTACTTCCTTGGACTCACTCACCAATGGTTCTTGTAAACAATGAATAACTTTTGTAACACATTGATGATAAAATTTATTCACCCTCTAAGAAAAAAAAAAAAAGAATACAGACAACACACAATAATGTTGAAATAACTATCTAGCATATGTAGTAGGTTATAAGGTAGCTACAAATTATGGAAGAATATATATATTAGACTGTTTCCATGCTTTTATTTTTCTCTTCTTTGCTCTTGTTTCCTGTTTCATGATCTTCTTGTACTGGAAAAACTTCACCATTTTCTAGTGAGCTAGCAACGTTTTTAAGTGCTGCCTTTTTATTACCATTCCTGTATATGCCATAAAGTATCATCTGAACCAACCCAAGAACAAAACCAAGCACATTTGGAAGCTACATCACATAAATATTCATTGTCAATTTTTTATGAAATTTTGTCCATATTATATAATATTAAAACAATTAACACTTACAGCAATGCATATGTCTTTGAGAAAAAGACCATAACCAAACCACATTATTGCACTCAATGTGAGAGTAAATGACAAATTGAAAGGCATAAACTCAACACTCTTTGTCCTAACAACTTGTGCCTGCATGCATATATATAATTAATACAGCTCCACAAAATTAGAACATTCAATTCATTAATATAGTTGAAGAATAAAATAGAGTTATGAATATTTACCACAATGGTTAGTGGTGCTGCAAAGACACTAACTGATATAGAAACACAAATCCATCCAAGAACTTGTACACGAAGTGCACCATGCATGGCATAGTGTGTCACTGAGAGTATCAAACCAAATGATCCAATGTTCATTGCCAAAAGTAGCTTAAGAGTTAACTTCTGCAATTAATTAATTAATAATAACATTTTAGTAATGAAATATAAAAAAACACATAATATATAGATATAGTTCGGCCAACAATTTCATGCAGGTAATTCGGTTGGTGAGCTAACAGACGTTTACCCTAGCGTCCTTAGGCGCATAGGTGATGTAGACGACGATGTAAATGATCTCAACAAGGCATCCAAATGAGTTGATGGTAATTAGGAGAAATTCATTTGTTTTGACTAATGCATAGTACAACCAAAGCATGGAACTGAATAATGCCACAAGATAAGGTAGTGATTGAAACTCCTCAGTTGATTTCTTCTTGTAAATCCGGTAAAATGTTGTCCTGTATAATAATATTCATTCAATAATATAATTTTTATAGCAAAAACTAAATGAGTGATGTATTTAGTATATACTTACATTGGAGCCAAGAATACCATGAAAGAAATGACATTGCCTGTGAATCCAAAAAAATATGAATTATTTAATTTGGTTTATAGTTAAAGTATGGTATAAATGATATTATTTTAATATTTATACATATATATACCTAGCATGCCAAATGCAAATGCCAAAGTTGCGTGACTCATTGCCATGCTTAGGGGAAGAGGATGATGAGAAACCTTAACTCAAATCTCATGCAAGTAAGCACTAAAGGTGATGAGACAAGACCACTCTTATTGCACATATATATAGACAAAACACACTCTATGTTCCAGCAAATAAAAAATAACATACATTTTAAAATGAAATATATTATTAAGAAAAGATTTTGTGGCTACTGCTTAGTACTGTAGTTCATTCATTGATTGAACTTTTGAGTTGGTAACATATAGTTAGGACCACAAACTATTTTTTATGTTGGTGCCATATTCTATCGTGATAATTAAGTCAAATAAGCACCGTGAGCTAGGGAGGAATTGCCATTATTCCTTCAACATTCATTCTCCATCAATCAACATATATATTATATATATTTATTTATATACACTCACAAGATTCTTAATGTTACTCCAAGTAGTTCAAAGTTTAAAGACTCCTCTAAACCACCAAAGTGAATTGGCATAGATGAAAAGGTAGAAAAAACTCAGAAATTGAGGAGTTTTTCTACTGTAAGGATGGATTTGGATTTTTCTACTATAATGAATTTTTTGCTAATAAAAAATCTATACATGGTTTGTATATACTATCACCATCCTTAAAGATAAGACCATAGCCGTGTAAACCGAAACAATCAAATAGTACTTTCTTTAAGTTAATAAATAAATTATTAATATTTTATTTAAAATTTATCTTTCATATAATTATTTATTAATTATTATAATCGATTTTATTTAATAATTCTTTTTTAATCGATAATAAAACTAATTTATTTAATCATTCTTGTGAAGTCGTTGACCATATATAAGAAATTAGGAAGTAGAGTTAAAGAAAAGAAACAATTATTTTGTCACTTATAAACTTGTTGGATTAAATGAGATGTATTTAGTAACCAAGTTTTTATCACAAGCTTATAGCTTATTTGATACGCTATTTGAAATAACATTTGAGCTTATAGCTTTTTACATTTTTTTTTCCATTTATAACCTTATTAATTTATTTTTATTATTTTTTATATATAAAACTTAACTGTCCCACTAACTTACTATTAACCCACTATCTTTAATATCTTCTTCTCAGTGCTATTACTTCTGGGTTTTTTAATTTTCTTCAAAATGGTATTATTACTTCATGCATGGCAAGAATCTCTATCACATAACACAAAATTGACAAAGGCATGCATGAATAGAGCTCAACTCAATTTCTTTAATTTTTTGTCAAAATAACTCCAAAAAAATTTCATTTTATTCATCTGACAAAAAATTCATAAAGTTAAATTTACTTTTGTTGCCAAATTGTAAATCGTAAATAAACTTTTGAAGAACTCTTCTAATTTATGATTATATTGCAATAAATAAAAAAAGTAAATGGTGTATCCAAAAAAGTAAATGGTGTATCCAAAAAAGTAAATGAATTGCATGGTTTATTTTATTTCATGGTTCTGTTACACTTTTTGAGATTTATACCACAAAAGACATAAACGAGATAAATATAGTAAATGATAAAGAGAGGAGAAAACATGAGAGACGTGTTGGGTTAAATGAACAATCACATTAGGAGGAGAAGAATTCCTAACATAAAAAATGATTTTTCAATTGCATAGATGAGAATATGAAGAATAATAAAACATAAGAAATAAAATGAAGTAGGAAAATGGATTTAGTACCCAAAAAATAGATCAAGTAAAACAATAGGATAAAAATATCACATTTTTTGTTATTTTAAATTAAATAATTATGATTTTTTATGTCATTCTATATTATTAGAAGCTAAATTTATCAGACACTTTAATTTCAATTAATTAGTTTTTCTAGCTATAAGTCACCAGTTATCTGCTAATTTTTCAGTTGTCAGTCAGTTTTTCAACTATCAGCTACCTTATAGCTTAATTATACCAAATGAAGCCTAATTTTTTTAAAAAAAGTAAACTAGTAAAACAATTCAAATTGTTAATAAATTTAATATTTAAAGTAACTTTCTTAATTTAGAATATCAATATAACTATAAAGACTAGTTATAAGCGTGGCTAACTTTATTACACATGAACCGTGTAATTTGCTTGTCTATTAAGAAACACTATTATAGCGTATACAGGGAAGGAGGTAGAAATTTTCATTCCAAAATTGATGGGAGCTGGTTGAATTTCCACCATCAATTTGATGCACAAAAAGTTGAATCAGTTAGGTTCACTAATATTTGCTTTACTTTGCCAGCTTTTTGTTTAACAATGATGAGATATATAAAAGGAACCTATGACTAAAAAATTGATAAATGGCGACCAACTTTAATTTTGTAATTTCAAGTTTCAATAGTAACACGCAGCCTTTCAATATATACATGTGGTCGACACAGATCGGTCAAACGAATCTCATCATTAATAAATCTTTATACTCGAATCAAATCTTCCACTTATAGTCAAACTAGTACTCTCAACCATAAATCATATAGTATGTCATGATTTTTTCCTGTTAAGTTGTAACTCTAGTAAGACAATGAGAAATATCTTTTGTACCTAAAACATAAGTGCAACAATTGTAAATTTAAAATGTGAATAAAAGATACTTGTTTCGTTGATCGGTCAAATGATAATTATATTGAATATTTTTAATACGACGGTTGAGACTTAATTATATGTTTAATTGTAATTTTGATCTCTTTATTATTATTAATTCAGAAAATTCATTATTCAATTTTAAAAATCAAAAGTATTGGTACCTTTTTTAGATTTTTTTAAGTAAAAAATGATGATTTAATATATTTTTAATGATGTGGCATACAATTTTATGATATAGAACCATCTAAATGCATTAATTATTTATATGTCAATAATTAAGTTAAAAATATGAAGAAAAAAAAATTGAAATTGAAATCTAAGTTTTTATGATGTTGTATTCTAATTTCATAGGTATTAATCATTCTACATCATCTTATCATATGTCATGTTATTTAAAATAACTCAAAGGGGTGGATCAAAATTATCGATTTTTAAAATTGAGGGATCAATTTTGTGAATCAATAAAAATAGAGGAACCTAAACTGCAATTAAGCCTAAATTCTATCAACCACAACTCATGGATTGTCTTCGTTTGGCTGCAATTCCTACATTCACTCGACTCATATTTATACCCACAAGCATTATTCTTCCTATCTTGATTCTTTTCCCACCAAATTATTAATTAACACCAATTTTATTTACTATGTCTGAATTTCATAAATCGACTAATATTGTGTTTCTGAGCTAAATCCAACTCCTTTGCCTTTGTCTTATTCATAATCGATTCATGATCGTCTCGACTATTTTTGATTCGGATAATATTATGTTTGGCTTGTCCTTCGTTTTATTGGCTATCAATTCATAATATTTTGAGCATAAACAAACGTGCATTTGTGTCACATTAATCAATTCAAGCAATTGAGATAGTGTGATGCGAACCAATTAGCATCATAATCATTACTTAGTTAAGATAGAAAATAGATGTTTTACACTTTCGTCTTTTGTCTAATAGTTAATCTGATATCTAAGACAATAGAGGATTTGGCTTATCAAAAAATATTTGAATTTCGTTTTGCAATTAATTAACTTCCTGTTATAATAAAGAGGATTGATTATATAGCTTTGATTGCTTTACCTTCATCTGCATCTTTGAATTTTCAACTTCCTAATTTGAATCACTCTTCATTTTCCTTGACAAAAAACCATGTTTCAACCTTATTCTTGAAATCAATCTT
Organism: Cicer judaicum; assembly: GCA_037974835.1. Taxonomy (NCBI): domain Eukaryota; kingdom Viridiplantae; phylum Streptophyta; class Magnoliopsida; order Fabales; family Fabaceae; genus Cicer; species Cicer judaicum. The sequence continues at coordinate 321,174 of JBBPBS010000214.1, read as the reverse complement.
TCAGCTATATTGTCAATAGTACTAACTCCAACATTAGTTCTACTCTATCTCTTTCCAAATCACCCGACTCCACTTTTTCTTCGAATGAATAAGCTTAATTTGGTTCCTATTCAAGATTATATTTCCCTTAATCCTTTAACTTCTTATGTGATGGTGGTGTAATTGCATGTTTACCTAAGATAGACATAGTATATTTTTATAGATATCAAAACTAGGTTTGTTTATTTAGTTAGATGTTTTGTGTGTGTCATAATTGTTTACTTTGAAAACCTTAATTTATCATGCATAATATTTGTTGCATGATAGGAACATCTTGGTATACTTTGAACTGCATCAAAAATATTTTTCTAAGTGATTTTTAACTTTGTAAATCAACTAACAAGTTTGTAAATACATTTACGTATAGGTTTTGATCTCATTCTAGGTGTTTCAAAACTTGTGAATCAACTCACCTATCATGTGAATCGACTCCCAAACTTTCATGAGGTTTTGTTAATCCGCTCGCACACTTGTGAATTGATTCACATTAGTTTAGGATAAAATCATGAGCTTTCAAGAAACATATGAATCGATTCACACGACCTGCATAATTAGTTTTTGACAATAACAAATCAATTATTTCAATTAAGATGCATTGTATTTTGAACAACTAACTCGTGTTGATTATATATTGATCTGAACCACCATTGTATACTAAACTTGAAGTCACTCTGTTGGGGTGAAATACACTTATAGAAATGTGATTTTTTTTGGAACAATAAATATATATATATATATATATATATATATATATATATATATATATATATATGATTCTCTCAAATTTTTTCACCTCAACCACAAAAATAACCTTATATCTATTGAATACGATGATGATTATAAATGAACTAATTTAATTTCTTTTTACTATTGTTCAGTTTTTTCTACAGCAGTTGTTATACTATCATAAAAAAAAAAACAATAATTAAGTTTTTGTTGTGTGCTTATTGGAGATTTGGAACAATGAGAAAAACGAATAAAGCAATTAGGCTTGGCCCAACGAATAGTGTTTGGTTATATACTTTGCAAAGGCCTATTACTTAGGCTATATAAGTTGGGCTTGAAGCACAAAGTTTTATAAATTACTTGTGGAACATGTAAACAATGAGCAATACAATGTTGTTATGCAAAAATAGGTAAATCCATATACATTAATATTAACTTAAAAAAAAATCAGTTTAATGTATAAAAAAGTCAATATCACGGAGCTTAATTTAGAAATCTTTATACACTGAGCTTATATTTCAACCAGTGCAATACACGAGGTAAAATATGTGTTGGATGAAAATTATTTTTACTATAATTTATTTTGCAAAGAAGAATTAAAAATGTTGCTTTAAATATTTTCATAGATAAATTTTACTATATGTAATTAAAACACTAAAAATAATTTTAGTGTAGATGAACATTGAAATTTTATTAAAATAGATATAGAACACATTGCATCTCCATCTAATCAGAATAGTTAGTAGTCCATTAAAATTGATAAATTAATACTCCGCTAAATCACTATTATAAGAAAAATATATTTTAAATATTGATAACTACTATAAAAAAAATTAAAGATACATTACAAATATATAAATAAATTATTTAGAAAAATATCATAAAATATAAAATCTTAACAAACATAAATAGGAGCTAAATAGTACGAATATGATCGACAAAAATATCTTTCAAATCATACAATGTTAGAGTATCATATATATATATATATATATATATATATGCCCAACCATATCAATATAGGGGTGATGAAAGAAGACTAGACATTTTGAAGCCTTGTAATTCGTCCATTGCATTTAATTAGAGTCACCTAGATTAAATGTTCACTTCATTTAATGATTAGTACATGTGTATCACACATTCATCCATATTAAATGATTCATACATTGAATGATTAACCACACATTTCAACTTATGGGTATCAACATATGCGTCCATTTTTTCAAGGATAATGGTGTAATGCGTTTAATTTTTATAGGTATCAAAGAAACATTCTTAAGAATTATATTCGCTCATCAAATTCTCAAGTATTAACAATTAATTTTTCATCAAACTTCCAAGCATCACATAATTAGAGGAAAATGGGCAGAAATTAAAGGATGATTAGTAGCTTTTTGGATTAGTGGTAGCAACAGTGGCGGAGTTTGACTAAATTGTTTGGGATGGCCGACATAAAATTATAATATGTATAAAACAAATAATATTATATAGCAAAAAATTAAGTTATAAAAAGCATAATTAACTTGAAATTATCAATACTTGCAGCTAAATTTAAAGAGTTGAATTCTAAAACATGCATCCATTATTTATGTTTCTTTATGTTTCTTTATTATAAATCAGCAAAATTAGCAATTTAGAAAACAAATTTAAGAAACAAAATCAGCAAACAGGCAACCATCATTCTAAATATGTCTTATATCTTGTTCAATAAACATAGCAACAACAATTTAAATTAACCAATTTAGCAACAACAATTTAGTCATCATTCTAAACAAACAGCCAACAATTTGACAAATCATTCTAAAATCAACAAATTAACAATTTAACAATCTAGCCATCATTCTAAACAAGCAGCCAACAATTTAACAAATCATTCTAAAATCAGCAACTTAGTAGTTAAACAATTTAACCATCATTCTAAACAAGCTGCTAACAATTTAGCAAATCATTCTAAAATAAGCAATTTAGCCATTATTCTAATAAGGCAGCCAACAATTTAGGAATTTAACAATTTATCAATCGTTCTAAATAGGCAGCTGACAATTTAGCAAATCATTCTAAAGAGACACCAACACTTTAGCAAATCAACAAACACCTTGTATGCAACAACACTTTAGCAATTTAACAAACACCTTGTATGCAACAAAAATCAGCAAATCAGCACAAACATTGTTCAAACTCCTTTTCAAACACCTTGTTAAGCAAATCAGGAAAATCAGCAAATCAACAAATTCCAAACGTTTGGAGTTTTGACTACGAACGGCCGAGATGAGCTGAAGCAAGGCGAGACGAGTCCGAGGCGAGCTGAAGCAAGACGAGCCCGAGGCGAGCTGAAGCAAGACGAGCCCGAGGCGAGCTGAAGCAAGACGAGCCCGAGGCGAGGCGAGGCGAGATGAGGCCAAGGCGAGCTGAAGCGAGGCAAGGCATCAACAACGCAAGATGGCAAGAGGGTGGAATCGTGAATTGCATTTAGAAAGCAAGAGGGAAAGAGATAGATGAAGACTGGATCTAGAAGAGAGGAAGAGAGATTTAGGTTTTTAAGGAAGAAAGACTAGATCTGGAAGAGAGGAAAAGAGACTGGGTCTGAATCTGAAAGAGAGGAAGAGGGACTAAACCTATAAAAAAAGAGACCGCGGCCACCCCTGTCCCAACCAAGCTCCGCCACTAGGTAGCAAGACTTAATAGTTTTTAGATTGAAGGACTTAAGGATATCCAATCATGCATGAAAGAGAGAGTTGGATATTCAAATACACATCGTGAAGTGGATAAAAAAATTAATATTGTGTACATAGGAATTAAGCAGAGTTTTTCACATACATTAATAATCTTGCACATACACTTATTAAGTAGAGTCAGATGTGTTTTGGTATTAAGCAAAATATTGCATAATTAAGCAAAATATTATATATTTCAAACTATATACAGTTTTATTTATACAATAATGTAATATATATATATATATATATATATATATTGGTGAATTAAGTTACTCTAGCAGCAATTCTATTTAGAGTTATTTCGCTTAATAACGTAGGTTTAATTGTAGTTTTGCTTAATTTATTTTTATCAATTTACGAAATTGGTCTCTTTATTTAGAAAGTCGACTGTTTTCGTCTTTCTCTTAGATTTTGAATTAAAAAATAATGATTTGATGCATTTAAATAATGAGAGATATAATTTCATGAAATAGAACTATGTAGATACATTTAATTATTCATATATCATTAATTGAATTATGAATATGAATATTTTATAAAATTGAAAGTTATGTTTTTACATGTTTTATGGATGTTCATTTTATATTATAAAATTATATGACACACTATTTAAAGTATGTCACGTCGTTATTTTTTAATTAAAAAATCAAATGGATTGACTAAAATTATCAACTTTTAAAATAGAAAACTACATTCACAAATCAATAAAAATAGAAAACAAAAAGTGTAATTAAGTCAATAATTTATTAAAACATCGAGTTCTACGGATCAAACACATAAAGTTCCATAGAATTCTTAATTTTGTAGCTTTGTAATCACTTTAAATTTACTTCTAATAGTGTTAAAATTTGATCAAAATATGTAAGTTGATTTAATCATTAAGAATTTTTATTTTGATGTTTCATAAGTAAAATTAAATATATGAAACATAATAATTTTAATCAGAGTTACTTTTGAAGTAATTTGTTCCGCCCACATATTATTGAATACATAAAATTAGTGTTAAAATAAATTTTTAGTCATTATAAAGTTTTAATATTCATTTTTAGTTCCTAAAAAAAAAAATTTACTTTTTAGTTCTTATAAATTTTCTATTTTCATTTTTTGTCCCTATTTTTAAGTTATTTCATGTATACCCTTTAAGCTTTTTTGTAATAATC